>CM051370.1:10122559-10147559 GCA_028015245.1 Cardamine occulta | reverse complement strand
AAATAACTTCATGATTAAAATGGAAACTAAATATCTTATTTCCATTTTTTAATCTTATTCATTACTCCTTTGAAATTTTTGCAACAATCGTAACAAGAACAACACTATATTTTAGTAACTACATTAATTGGCAAAAAGATATCTGATGATGTCAGCAGTCATATCGGCGATATCATGAACGGCTTTGTTACGTTCAGTCAATGATGAACTTCCGGCGAACTGTGCCTCACAAATATTTAGTGCCGCGAGAACGCTGTTCATATCAGACTTTGCTTGATGATACTTGGCAGCCTTCAGATTGGCCAATGCTGTCGGTAAAATCCAATGAACTACTGTGTTGTACTTCGTAATGCAAATTTCGTATCTCTTCAAGTCTTTAGGGTCTTTAATTTTTATAAAGACGGAGGTAATATATTCTAACGAGTCAGTGAATTTCTTTGACGTCGCATCGACAGAGATCAACGCAAGCCCTTTCATGAAATTAAAAAAAAAGGAATTTTAGCATAACTTTTTAAGATCATGTAGTAGTAGAAAATGACTAGTTTTCCGTTAGTCGTCCCAAATAGCGAAAATATCATTAATCAAATTTTGTTGTTTAGTAGTTTAAAGGAGTGAAAAATAAATAATAATATTTGTGATATCACCTTTTATATATGAATTCTTGCTTCTATGATCAAGATTGAGAGTAGAGACGCAGAGGGTTGGGTAAATGTTCATTTTGCATAGTTCTTGTATGATACTAGATCCCGTAGAAGACCGGATTGATTGAGACAGAGCTATTTGGATTTGGATAAACACGACAAAAATAGAGATTGTTGTTTGATATTGGGAGTGGTTTGAAGCTACAAAAACGACGGTGGATATATCGTTTTTATTTTTAAGGTTGGCTTTTTATAGGGTCGAAAGTTCTTACGTTTGTTGACAAGATTTAAAAAGTCACTTTCGTCTTCTTCACTCTTCAGAATGCATACCATGTATGATACATGATGTATATATGGAATAATGATAAAAATCTCTACGGCTATTTAAATAGTTTGCATGTACCTTGTACAGTATTTTAAAAAAAATTAATTAAGAAACTTATAAAATAATTTTGGAAAATTTTGATTTATTGTGGTTAAGTTTGAAAATAAATAAAAGTAAAACAAGCCATTCACCTCCTTTGGTCAAAGACGACAGTCTCAGGCAATAATCTTTTCGTTGACTATGTTAAAAAAAAAAATTTCCTTAACTAATAAACCATTCACATTTGCCCATAGTAGCTTTTTATTGTCTTTCTTCTCGTAATTGAATGTGTTTGACTAGATAAACTCATAAACATATGACTAGGTTGGGGGGAACTTAATGCTTATTCAAATCAGAGCGACTCGTAAATTGATCTTTTTACAAGTTATGTTAATGTAGAGGTCAATAGCTTAAAAGTTATGTTAATGGGCTGAAGTGTCAGTGAATGTACATCAATTAGATTAAATGTATCGAAGCAAACAAAAACGTTTTAGCATATACTGTACTTCTAAGAGTCACACTTAAGAATTCATACTCCACATCTTAATCATCCAATTAGTGCTGAAAGTTATATAATTTCAAGAGAAAAAATGAAAATGATTAAGATGGTCATGATGATGGGAATTGGGATGGGAAGTATCGTAGATAAAACATGCAAACGGACACCTAACTTACACTCTCTGCCTCCTTTCTTCTCCGCTTTGATCCACGTAGCTCCTCCGCCGACACCGTCGGCCTCGCTCTCATCCTCGTCGACAAAATCAAGTTTGATCTCTCCTTTGAAATAATCTCAATTTGAATATGACAAATTTCTCAAATCATGTAAATGTAAAGTTCTAGTATTAAAATGTACTAAATGGTTAATATTTTCAATGTAGAGGCTTGGCACGGAAACGCTCGGACAAATCAACAATTTGTACAAAACGAAACCGATGCTGAAACGAGCATTGGATGAATGTAAGCTAAGATACGAAACAATCGTAAACGTCGACGTCCACACAGCCATTATAGCTATCAAAGGAAACCCCAAGTTCGGCGGAGACGCCATTGTCGACGTCGGCGTTGAAGCCTCCATCTGCCAAGGAGGTTTTCCAAAAGGCCAATCACTGTTGACCGGGTTGACTCAGAGAATGGATAAGATATGTGATGTAACTAGAGCTATCATTAGAATGTTGCTCTGATCATTCTTGAAACTGTTATCTACTAATTACTAAAAAAAATATAACTTTGAAAACCGAATGAAAAGAGATAATTCAAGTTCGTTGCATTACTTCTGTTAAACCGGTTCTGGCTTTAAGATTGAACCGGTTATTGAACACGAAGTTTCTAGAACCGAATCACGGGATATACCAACATTCACGAGCCAGATATCGACTGACGAGAGAATACAGCCCCACAATTTTTTTATTGTTAGTACAATCAAAATTTAAAAAATTTAAGGTATTTTGAAATTATTTGGTCGACGTCTGGTATAATGTGGACTCATATATAGTGGTATTTTTTGTCGTATATAGACCGACTATTAAAAGACACGTAGACCAAATTTAAACCACACATACATTTTATCATTTTGGTTATATGTGGCTGCTGGCAGAAAAACAATAGAAAGAAGACAGTATATGTGTTTTTTTTTTTATGATGATGAAAAATAAAACCCACACACATCATATCGTATTATTTCTCTTGTTTTTTTTTGCCATCAACCACATATAACCAAAATGATAAAGTGTAAAGAGCAGACACAGATCCATGTTTTATAAAATTAGGTAGTAGGAATCAATCAATATACCTACATTTATACTCAACTTGAAGTTTATACTCTAAAATACGTAGAGCTGCTTTATATATATGACATTTCTAACACTCAAAAATAAAATTGGTTGATAACGAAGCTTCGTCACGGGCATAATAATCATTAACCTAGTTAACATCGATATCATATGTGACGACGACACGTAAAAAGCATCTGTCTTAGCGATTTAAAGAAACAAGATAATTTGCTAATTTATAAGCTTTGCATATTTATTAACATATGTACTAACAAATATAATAGCTACTATATATAAGTCTATAGCAGTAGCACTTGCAAAACACACAAGTCTATACTTTATTGCATATCAATTTCTTTTTCAAGTTTTCTCATCTCCGACCATGAAGAACTCTTCCGCCGTCACATCACCACCGTATCTCTCCCTCTTTCTCCTCCTTCTTCTGCCATCGCTAGCTCAATCCTCCGACGACCTAATCGATAAAATATGCCAATCAACACCATTCTGCGATCTCTGTGAAGCCTCTCTCCGTCCACTCTCTCCTTTACCTTCCGATCCCAAATCTTTAGCCTCCGCTATGGCCACCGTCGTTCTCGGAAACATGACCGATACGTTAGGATACATCCAATCGCTGATCAAACATTCTCACGATCCTGCGGCAGAGCGTGCACTTGCTCAATGCGCCGAGCTGTACCGGCCAGTGGTCCGGTTCAACATTCCTCAGGCCATAGATGCAATGCGGCGCGGGGAGTTTGGATTCGCGACGTATGTACTCGGAGACGCTGAGAAGCAAGCTGATTCTTGCCAGAAAGGGATCACGAACGCCGGCGCCGACGATGAAAGCTCGGTGGCTGTTACGGATAGAAACAAGCTAGTTAAGAATTTATGTGACGTGGCGATTTCTGTGATTAAGCCGCTTATGAAAAGTCATTGAGAATCTTTGTTTCTTTTGAAAATAATAATTATATATATACATATATTTGTAATTATTGAGACGAATAAATTTCTATTCATTATTCGGAAGAGTCTTGTTAGAAAATTGATACTAGTTACGTATTCAAATCAAGTACTGAATCAAAACTTTATAAGTAATCCACTATAAATGATACTTGAAAGCAACGAAGTTTAATCCAGAGCACTTATTGATGATTTTGGTCCAATCTTTAGTGCCTTTGTTAGATTTTTTTTCTTATAATATAAATGGTTTTGATGTGACTATGGTTTTTACGTGAGTTACACAAATCATTTTATCACATGTGTAGATTGCAGACGACCGAAATTCAACATAAGAACAGCTCCAGTGAGTTTCGAAACAGTATAATACTGATATTGATATAGTAAATAATATGATTAGAAATATTAACATTTTAATTTTCAGAAACGGTTATAGAGGGATGGAGATGCTCTAAGAGCATCATTATTGCAAGAACCTCATATGGGGTTCTTAGTAATTTGTTTATTATTATTTTGTTTTGATTGAGAAAGAAAGGTTTTTAAAATTAAGAAACTGTATCTAAAAACTCTTAAATAAGAATTGGTTCTTAAATAATATTTTAATGCTAAGAACCCCTATTTAAAAACCTCTCTTTTCTTGCAATAATGATGCTCTTAGAATGATTTAGATACTACTGATGGGCATGGTCTAAGACAAGATAGGGCATCCACATGAATACAAACAACTAAAGTTATATATTTCGGTCATGTTTAGTTTAACTTCTTTTTTTCTTTTTCTTAAAACAATAAATTGTATTTGATAAATATGCTTTTTTCTTCATTCTTTTTGTTGAATTATAGTTTTATTTAAATAGCAAGAAATATTGTAACAAATAAACATAGAGTTCTATCTTTAGATAAATCTTCAGTTCTATTTGGATTAGGCCACTTTGGTTTATCCTAACTAAGAATTTGTTATTAGTATTAATGACATAAATTTGAACGGTGATCATGGACAGAGTGTAAGTGTACAGATCAAATTAGTCCCTCTAGAGCATCCACATCAGTTATATATCTAATTATGTGTCTAAACAATAAAATAAGATTTATTTTTTTGCAATTTAATTAGTTATTTATTTATTTATTTGTTTATCAATTTTTGACCAATCAATGAATGATATGGGTAGATATGGATATCTTAAGTGTCTTCTTAGAAACATTTATCTCTACTATTACTCCAATTAATTTTTTTAATTCTTTTTTATTAAAAATCATTCATGAAAAATGTGCAATGTGGATGGTTTCAAAGCCTTAAGAGCATCCTCATTAGTCATACACTAATGAGTGTCTTTAGAATTTAATTAATATTAAATTTAATAATATTTTAATTTAAGACCTCTACTAAGTATGTATTAGTTATCCATCTTCCATTAGTGATTCTTTTAAGAGTGTCTTAAGAATTAAAAAATAATTATTGATTGATAAATGTGTAATTTTTTTAGTTTAAATTTATAATATAACAAATATTGGATTAAACTTATGAAAATATTAAAAATAAAACTAAAATTAATTATAGAATATTTAATATATATATATATATTATAAATTCTTTTAAACATATATTACAATATGTAAAAAACAAATTCAAAATTAAAATTGGAAACATGCAAGTCCATTTCTCTTCTCCTCATCAAGTGCATTATCAGCTTCTTCTCTCTTGAGCTCAACTTGTCCAAAAGCATCTCTTAGTTCACCAACTTCGAACCTAAGCTTATCGTTAGTCTTGGTTCGATCATCATAATCCTTTTGTAGCACAGCAACCGCATGAGTTAGCTCATCAGTCTTTTGATTCAACTCAAAAAGCTTTGTCTGAAGCATAATCTTCTCCTAAGACAACCCTTCAATTAACTTCTCTTTATCAAATGACTGAACATTGACCATCTCCATCTACTTCACAACTGAATTCTTCTCCTCCATTAACCTCTCAAGCTCAGATTCCTTAATAGCCTTCTCTTTCCCTAACACATCAATTCGCTCCATCATTGCTTTCACATTATCCACAGACTCCTCAAGATCCTTCTCCAACCCGTTAACCAAATCCTGTAAAATCATCTCTTCCTTTGTCAAACCCTGCACAGGCTCATTCAACTCATCCAACGTTTTCTCCAACTGATTAAATCCTGCAAGATTTTTTCTAGTTAAGAGTTTGTTTTCTTTGTCTAATCTGACAAACGAGAAGTTGTTTCTGGTACTGTAGTTTAGCTCAACATTCTTTGAGTTCAGTTACATATGCTCTTATGCTTAACACTCAAAAGCTCTTTAATCTCTTGATTCAATCTATCAATCTCCTTCTTCTTCTCTTCAACATCTTCTCCATATCAATCTTCTCCTTCTTTACACCTTCAATAAACTTTTCTCTCAATCTCTTCTCCTTCACCAATCCATCGTTCTCAGATTTCAATTCCACAATCAAAATCTCCAAATTCGATTCTTTCTCCTCCAACAGAATTACAAACTCCTTCAATCGATTCAATTCCTCACACTGCAAATCAAACCCATTCTTGATTGCGTCTCTCTCATCACAAACCTTCCTCAACTGTTCCTTCTCAATCTCCTTTTACTTCCCCTTTCAAAACCCTAATCTCGCTCTGTTTATTACTCTTCTCCTTCATCAACCTATCTACTTCAACACTAATCTCTCTAAAACGGTTCTTAACAATATCAACAATAAATTCAATCTTCAATCCGAAATTCAATCTTCAATCCAAAACAACAATACCCAAGTAAATCTTCAAATCCGAGTTTATCAATAGATTCCAAAAAAAATCACCTCATTTCATCTATCAAAACTCGAAGAATCGAAGAAGAAGATTCAAAGAGAAGAACATCTAAGCATGAATTCAATGGATGACGATCAGAGATGCACAGAGATTTTGACGAGAGCAAGATAGAGAGTTTGTTCGTGTTCTGAGAGAGCGAGAGTTAATTTTGGAAATAAAGCAAAAAAAAAAATTAATTTTCATCTAATCAAAATGTGCCACAATTGTGCAGAGACACAGATCTACACTGTTTTGTCTTTTATTTTATTTTTTTAAATCTAAAAACACCCTATTAAATATGCGATGGAGGTGCTCTAATGACCAAATCACCAACACAACTTTTTGTTTAGTATTTACTATTTCTTTCATATTAGAAATATTGATTTTCTAAGTATTTCAAAACAATAAATATTTAATAATAAATATATTATTTTAAAATTTTAAGCACTTTTAAAATCTATAAACCAATAGAAATTCAACAATTAAAACATTCTCAAATAATGTTTCTTGAAAATTACAATTTACTAACATTAACTACTAAAATTATATTTAAAATCCAAAAAAATCAATCTTTTAAAAACAAAAAAAAAAAACTAGAAAATCAAATTTTCTAATATGGAGGGAGTAACTAAAAGGTTGTAGACGACAGGACAAGTCGACAGTGGACATATTTAGTGAAAAGAAATTTTGATTTGCCTTGAAAATAAAACAGTTTAAACCCGCTAGCAAATTAATCCGCAATGACCACATACCCCCATTAATGAGTGCTTTTATATTTTATGCATTTTTATATTAATCTAGTTGAAGACTATAGAGTCATAGACTATAGACTATAGAGTGACTAAAACAGTTTAGCAGTTAATGGGCCTAAATTAATGGGTCCACGAAGCATCCGCGGACAGCAACGAAACAGAAATAATAGACGTTTGAAATACACACACACGTGAAATCACATGTTCGATTAATTTGGTTCAGCATTAAAAGTGGTCTCTACTCTCTTGAGCTCAGTGGACTGTTTTAGATACAGCCACATGGGTTCTGTACCCAAGTATACATGTTATTTTTAATAATTCATTTCGAATTTTCAACTGCAACCATCATCCGTTACCATGTGAATTATCTATATATAAATACCACTAATGTTGATTTCATTAGTTTATTTAATGTTTAGATATCGTCAAAATTTGAATACCATTTTGCACTAACTAACACACAACAATCTACTAAAACGATTCCATTTGTTTACTAAATAACGTATCGCTTATTTTTATTATTTGTAACTTCTCTCAAATTTATTCAAGACAAAATGACACAAATCGGATAATCATCGTTTCACAGCCGCCGAGAAAGCAGCCGAATTTGCTCAAAAAAATTATCGGTACGAATACATGGTTCACCGACAATCTAAACCGATAAATGGTTTGATCAACCAATATGGAATTTGTCTAATTCGACACCCTTTGGTTTACGCTTCATTGTGAAACTCTATTCTTCTTCTTTTCATTATCCAAACCGGAAACCGGTTTTAGTACACTGTAATACCAAAAAAACAAGATTAGAGATTATTTCAGATGACACGTTTCATTGGCTCTTCTTAATTAGATAAAGATACAACATACGTTGGCAATCTTTGTTGTCATAAACCCGGTCCGGTATAACCTCTATCCGGTTCGCTCGCAGACGGATTTCCCGCATATTGAACCGAAACAAAACCACCATTGGCTTTTCCGGCGTCTACTAACGGAGATTTCCCTGAGCTAGAGGCTGCTCTCGGTGACAATCCTGAAAAAAATTCAATAAAAACACATAAATAAACCAAAACTGGCAATGGCAAAACGCAATCGCAATCGCGAGAGTGAAAAAATCAAATCACACCTTGGAAAACGAGGACGAAGAAAAAAATAGCGGTGAAAACAGTGGCCAAGACATTTCCGAGAGAAGAAGCCGCAGACGCAGCTTTAGCCGCTCTCGATTTCTTCAATGCTCTCATACGTTCAACTCTCGCGCGTTTCAGCATCGCTAATTCAGCGATCTCCCTTATAAGTTTCTGATCCGCTGCGTCCAGCGACGGTCCACGTGGTGGCCGTGGAGGCTTCGACGCTGATTTCTTCCGTTTCTCCTTCTGATCGCTCCTCCCCCATCCCGGTTTACTAATTGCACATTGAACCGGACTTCCATCGTTTTCTAACGATTCTTCTCCGGTTATTACCGGTTTGTTATCTGGAGACATCGGTAACAATGGCTTCTCCGGTGATTTGGTATAAACATTTTCGCAATCTATCACTCCTTTCTCAAGATCAACATCGAAATCTAGACTCATTCCCATTATCTCACTCAAGAGCACAAGATTCAAAAAACCGAATCAAGAACTCAAGTTTCTCACTTTTAGATCAGAATCGAGATTTAGAAAACACTCTCAACCACTTATCATTGTCTACGAAAACGATATCTTAGGACTTGAATCTGTAATGAAGATCAAGATCTATTCCCAGTACGCAAAGTGTGTGTGTATGTGTGTATATGTGTATGAGCTGCTTTACTTTTTTTGGTGCCGCCTTTAATAGCCAAAGCAAGTTAACAATGAATTACAGCTAACGCCTCGTCTTTCCACAAATAACACACAATCTGCAAAAAAAAAAAAAAAAAAATACAAACTTCAATTTTCCATCAGTCGATAAAAGAAACTACTTTAATGCTTAATCATACTAATGTAGAATATGGATAATTACCGAATCAAATTCACGTGGATGGGATTTTAAAAATATAAAAAAAAATATAAAAAAAAGAGACTGGATTAGAGGATTGAAGAGGGTTAAAAGAGTTTGAAATTTGGTTGATGTTTATTCAGATACTGTCAAAAGTAGGTAATTTTATAGTGCATTGATTCGAAATTAATTGTTTTATAAAAAGAATAATATATATATTGCTTAATCTCGGGCATGAAGCAAGGAACAGCTGTTTTTTTTACCTTTTTTCAATGCCGTGACTTAGAGGAAAGACATATAAATTTAATAAAGAATAAATAAGTATTCTAATCGAATTCGATTCGATCCCAGAAAAAAAAAAAAAAATTACTGAAGAGTGACGAGAACTAGAATAATAGATGAAGATCGATTTAGAAAAGATTAGAAACTGTAGATGATTTTTTTTTTTAATCATAGATGAAAGAAAGAATTGAAAGAAAAAAAAAACTGAACGAAATTGATGTGAATAAAATAGAAAAATATTTGAAGTTTTTAGTACCTTGAAACGAAAGCGAAGGAGACCGAGACTCAGATCCGATACTGAAGAGATGAATAAGCAGAGAGACCGAGGAGAAAATGGCGGATTAATTTGTCTGAATTCAGACCGATTCCTAAAACACTAAATCAGGACAAAGAAAATAAAAGATATTTATACACACACAACATTCGTCGAATTTTCCAACTTGTTGTCGTTTCAGGAGAGATCAAAATATAGATAGAGATTATTCTGGATTTTTAAAAAGGAACTAAATATAAATTGTATTAAAAGGATTTTTAAAAATAGAGAAAAAAAGGACAGCAGATTTGAATTCGGAAACAGATACTAAGAGTGTATTGTGTTCGGACATGTGTTGTTGTTCTAAATATAGCTTAGTGAATACGCGCATGTGAGCTTTTTCTCCAGCAGCGAAGCTTCACGTCACCGACGCACAGCCAAATTATTATTATTCTTTTATTCCCAGTTAGATCCCTTTATTTTTAGTTTCTTACACGTTTGTAGTACCGTAAAATATATACTTTGGCCCTTGATACAAATATTTTGTTTGCGAGATATTTTTTTTGGTTTTTTCATAAATACAAAACTAAAAATTTGTTAATTTTTGTACCAAACTATAAGAGAGAGAGCTCAAGACGAGAACAGAATCCGGCTAGACAAAGACAAAGACAAAGACGACATATATTGTCCTAATTGAAACAAAATATGGTCCCAATTTGATCACTATAAATCTATCTGGCCCAGTTTACAAATGACATGAAAATGACGACTTCAATAGGAACATGAACCGCTCTCACTCAAGTACTGCCTCCTTGCACTGAAATATATAGGTATTAAGTCCCTTAACTATTAAAACTTTTTTGGTTTAACCTCTGATAATCTAATTACAAATTCGTCAACAACCTCGTTTTGACATACCTTTTAGCTTTCTCGTTTTAAATTTGGTATATAATTCCCAATATCATTTTTGGCATTATATATATTTTGCTGGTCAACATTTTCGCATTATAGTATATATGTTGTATTAAAGTTAAGGGACTAAATCTTATGTGCTACTTTTAATTCTTACAATTCCATTCCATTAAGAATGTTACAAACTCACAAGTATGGAGATTCACCAAGGAAATAGTGAATATTTATTGGGATGAAAGCTAGACCCATAACTTAGCATAAATAACTAGAATAATCCTTTTTTTTAAAGATTTTTAAGGTGTTTTAACCCAAAAGTACTCCTGAACTTTTTGTTAGGAAAAAAATAGTTTTTGAAAATGCCATTAAATTTTTTTTTTCCAATGCGCTAAAATTATTGGTATTTACAAAAATGCCACCGCGTTTTTTACAAAACTTAGCATAAAAATGCCATTAACTTAGCATAAAAAACGCGGTGGCATTTTTTACAAAAATCCGCAGACCATGTTGCTGCACACTTATTTTTTTGCACATTTGTTTTAGTTATCGCGGATTTATTTCGCACATTTGTTTTTCATGTTGTCGCACATTTATTTTCAATGTTGCTGCACATTTATTATTCTGCACATTTATTTTGTCTTATGGCGGAGTTACTTAGAACCGCGGGTTTGTTTTGCACATTTATTTCATCACATTATAGCGGACTTATTTTTTTTTGTTTAGCCGCACAGATATTCAAAATAATGCCGCTGATTTATTTTTGAGTTGTCGCGATTTATTTTCTCTTGTTTGTGGCGGACTTATTTGTATATATTATCGCACACTTATTTTCGACGTTGTTGCACACTTATTGAAATCATGTTATCGCACGATTATTCCCTCTTGTTGTGGCGGATTTAATGTATATGTGAATGCACACTTTTTTTACTTTTGGCTGAATTGTTTATACTTTGGTCATGGATTTAGTTTTTCCGTCACAGTATTTGTTTATTCTTTGGGCATGGATTTGTTTTACTTTTAGCAGAGACTTGTTATCGCCATCGCAGATTTGTATAATGAAATCTGGACCACAAGATTTAGGGTTTTCCCTTGGTGTCATCTTCTCCTTCACCTCGTTCCCCTTAGTATTTTTTTTTGGGCAGCCATCTTCATCTTCCTCTTTCTTCATCATTTTTCTCTGATTTTGACCTTGTCTTCTTCATTTTCTTTCCCTTGGCGTAAGTTTTGTCCTTTTTCATTTTCTTCCACTTGTATGTGGAAAATGGAGGTTTGAAAAGTGTAGATGGTTGTTTGTTGTTGATGCTAGGCGAGGATCTCGAATGATGTTTGAAGATTAAAAAACAATGTTCAACATCAAAATAAATCTGCGGCAACATAAAAAAACAATGTTCAATAGCAAAATAAATCCGCGACAACATATAAATACCCATTTTCAATACTAAATTAAATATGCGACAACATATAAATACCCCTTATAAATACTAAATTAAATCTGTGGTAACATCAAATTATCCTCCTCCACCTCCTCCGTAACCACCACCACAACCTCCGCTATGGTATCCACCACAGCCTCCTCCGCCGCCACCGCTTCCATGTGAGTGAGCCTCGTTGATAGTGATGCTACATCTGTCAAGCTCTTGTCCTTTCATTTCTTCGATAGCATCCTTCATCGATTTCTCATCCTTGAAAGTGACGAATCCAAATCCCTTTGATCTTTCAGTCTCACGATCGTTAATGATCTGTGAAAGATTAAACGAAGCAAATTATAAACAAATGTGCAGCCAAATAATAATGAACAACAAACAACAACTGTGCATCCAAAGAATAAACAACTCAAACAAGTGTGCGGTTAAGAAAAAAAACAGATCTAAACTTCAAATCTGCAGCCAAATAAGATTAACTCAACAAACGAACCTTAACGAGGTGAAGATGAAACGGCGGTGAATCAGAGGCGATGGTGAAGCTGACGGCGAAAGCAAAGACTGAAGGCAGACACAAAACTTAACAAACAAGTCTGCGGTAAGATAAAAAAAATGAACAAATAAATCTGCGATAACACAAAACTAAACAAACAAGTCCGCAGAATGGGACGAAGATGAAATGGTAGTGGAGATTTGAACGAACAGCGAACCCACGAGGCTCGCCTCCCCTTTCTTCTAGCTTTCATTTTCTCGGCTTAGGAGGTGTTCCATCAATGGCCGAGGCAGATCTGGCGAGTTGAAGACTTTCGAGACAGGGAGGTGCTTGAGGATGGTGGTTCCTTTCTTCATAGCTCTCTCTTCGGCGATGCTAAACTTTCTAGCCAAGAAAGGAGAAGAAGATCGTCGGAGGAGAGAAGAAGCGGCTAAATCGAAGGAAGGCAACGGAGAGAGGAGAAGACGCAGAGAGAAGAGACGAAGACGGAGAGAGGAGAAGACGCAAAAGACGAAGAGAGAAGAGCCGGTGCCGGAACGACGGCGGAGCAACGGCGGCGGAGCGACGAGATTAGGTCACGACGAGGAGGAGAGTTTTTTCTGATTTTTGAAAGTTTTGATTTTTTAGATTTTTTAGAATTTTTTTGGGTTTTTGTCAATTTTTTTTTAATAATGGCAATTTTGTTATTATGTTAGGTTAGTTTGGTTTTCTAGTCTTTTAACCAAAAATATTGATAATTTTTTTATCTTGAGTCTTTCTAGTTATTTATGCTAAAATCTGGGTCATTTCAAGCAATTCACACATATTTATTTAAAAAAAATTTGCAATGAAACCAATAATTATAGAGAAATCATAAGGCATGGACGTGTCTGATTGGTAGGGAGCTCTTCACATCCCACTAACAGGCAACATTAAATTCAATCCGTCCATTTCCGAAATCATACCGTTACCTATGAATCTGACTTGTGTTACACAAACGCACCTTTCAGTCTAGTAACACGTTTATTATCTTTTTCCCTCAACGATTCACTATACATATACATATATATATTTACCTTATAGTTACCCATCATGAAGTTTCTGAAAATGTATATGTACATAGACAATATTAAGTTTTGAGGTTTGTGCCTAGATAAATTTTAATAAGTTACCTTAAAATCTTATACAAGTGGAAACTATGCCAAGGGAACACGTGGGGGTGGGGGGGGGAGGACTTTATTTTGTGACGAAGACCATACTAGTCAAAGTCTGTCTGCCACGCAACATGTCGAATCGGCAAATCCTTAAAGGTTTAGGGCCGTATCTGGCCTACGAATATCAATGAATTGGGCCGGGAAGCCAATTGACTACAGTCTTTGTCACAAACTTATTATAAAACAAAAACTTCAACAAAATCCCTTTACAGCATTTTATGGAATCTATGGATACTTATTATAGCACGTTCCTAATCATGTAAAAATAAGCAATAAGAAGAATAATCTAGGGTGAATCACCGTAACTATCTCCACCACCATATCCGCTTCCATACCCCTCACCGTATCCACTTCCATAGCCTGATCCATTTCCACGGCTACCACCACCACCTCCTCCTCCTCCACCACCGCCTCCACCACCACCTCCGCCGCCTTTACCACCACCACTTCCATATCCAGAGCCGCTTCCATAACCTGACCCGTATCTGGAACCTCCGTCTCCACGTCCACCTCCTCCACCTCTACCACCACCTCCACCTCCACCATCACCGTTTCCTCCTCCAGAACCACTACCGGAACCATATCCTGAGCCATATCCACTCCCTGAACCTGATCCTTCTCCTCCTCCTCCTCCTCCTCCTCCACCACCACCACCACCTCCACCTCCTCCACCACCTGTGCCTCCTCCGGAGCCTTGGCCTGAACCATATCCGGAACCTGAACCGGAGCCTCTACCAAGAGCTTTTGGCGATGTAGCTGCTAAACAGACGTCAAAAACAACTAAAACCAAGAAAGCAACTCCTAAGAACTTGAGGCTTCCCATTTTATGACTTCTTGAATCTTAATAAAAGAACTAAACTAATCAGTCACTAATAAAAAGATTGTTCGTTGCAAAACGTTTGAGAGTAAAGATAGCTAGCTAGCTATAGAAGCCGTGTACGAGAGGTATAATTGATTGATGGTCTATGGAGAGAATGTTGGTCTGTGTAGGTATTTATAAGGAACCAAGAATAATGGCAACGTAAAACTCACGTAAGTTCTAGTAGTTTCCTTTGACCAACATGTGTGAACAATGGTGAACTAAGTGGGCCTCCAACTTCTTAGTGCTCTTGTAGGTGAAGATACAGCCATCCCCACTACTAGGGCTGGGCATTGAAACTCGTTACCCGTCTTCGATCCGCTACCCGATCCGTATCCGTCTCTAAAAAACGGGTACCCGTACCTTGCAAGTTGGGTAAAGGGTATCATATTTTTTTTACATGCGGGTAAGGGTCGGGTATAGGGTATCAATTTTTTTTTTAATACCTGTCTCATTATCCGACTCGTTACTTGATTTATTACCCAATCCGTAAAATCCGATTCATTAATATTTTATAATATTACCAATTACTAGTTAATAATAATATTGGTGATATTTATTAAATGTACAATTTATTTTCCAATGAATTACAAGCTTTGAAGTTTGTAATTTTATATTTTTTGGAACTTTATGTTGCATACATATATTATGAATTTTTCTTCGTTTGTAACCAAATGTTTATATTTTTAAAATATTAAATTATTATGCAGGTAAAAGTAACAGGTCTATTAAATGTGTAATAATGCGGGTAAGGGTAGAATTATTTAGAATGGCCATTTTTGCTTTTTTGGCAAGTTATTTAAAAGTCGGGTAAAGATAATTTATTTCATTACCCGTAAAAGTTGGATCGGGTAAAGGATCTCCCGAAATTTAAAGGTATCCGTGCCCAGCCCTACCCACTACTCCAATATTATCCCCTAATTAAAATGTGATTTTATTTACTATTGGAACATGTGTTGTCTTCCTCGTGGCTCATCTCTCTCAATTTTCAATAGAAATAATATGCTTAGCAGACACGTATAAGCGTTTTGAAAAGCACGATCCATTGACCAAACATGTTCATAAGTAGATGTTAAAGTTAGCATTTGGAAAAATTCACACAAGTCATAAAATATTCGGTAATGGATTATGTCTGTACATAAGTACAGTGTACTTATTCAAATACGTGGCATCTAGCTTTTTCATCCTAGGGGAGGGGGGAGAGAGAGAGAGTTTTGACTCTGTACTTGGGAGTTAGGACTTAACATACTTGATTTTACTGCGTTCTTATTGGGTCTATTGCTTTCTATTTTAAGAAACCCAATATGCCCATTTATGAAATTCAGGCCTAACTCAAATATTTGATTATTTGTTTTGCCAATTAAAAAAACATTTCAAATTTTAGGCCCAACGAAAAGAGTTCCTTATAAAATTTAACAAAACAAAAAACAAAAGCATGAGAGAAAAAAAGAGTGATTTGAATTTTGCAAATATGAGGGACATTGAAATATATATATATTTCCCTTTTTTCTATCAGCGGAAAGTGTAAAACTGTCAAAATCCATGTTTTAAAAATTCATTGGAGTTAGTCGGGCGGTCAAGCAGAGACTAGTGCCTAACAGATTAATCAGAAATTATATAAAAATTAATCGGGGATTTGTTTTAAGGTTTTAATTTTTTATTTAATTAATGTTAAAATTATCAAATATATACTTATACAGTTAAACCTCTATAAATTAATACTCGATTCATGAATATCTCGTTAAAATAATAAATTTTTCTGGTCCTAAATTGCTATTTTGATCTAAATAATATCTCTATAAATTAATAACCTCGATAAATTAATAAAATATCATAAAATATATTAATCCCAATATTGTTAATTTAGAGAAGTTTTATGTATATATTATTGACAAGACAAATGTAAAGAAATATGACAGCTTAGATGGTTCATATAGCGCTCTAAAGGCAGCATGTAGCGGGTTTGAGTCATATTGGTTCTGTTTTTTTTTTCATCTATTTTAACTAGGGGTAAAATGATAATTTTCACTTCATCTTCTTCACGCGAACACAATACTTCTGAAACCCTAATCTATGACCGTCAATAGTTTTTTAACTTATTTTTACTGATTTCAACTCTAATTCATCCATTTCATAACAAAAACTTAGATCTAACATCTAACACCCAATTTCGGGGCAAAATAATAATTTAAAATCAAGATTTTTTTTCCCCGATTTTTAATCCGACCGCGTTTTTGAACGTGTCAAAATGCATGCATTCCCTACAACTTAATATAAATGGTTGACTATACTAATCTCAATTCGGTATGTCTAAGATTCAAAATGATGAAATTTAAAATAATGATTATGGGAAACAATTAAACCAGCAGAATCAATCGATTTGTTGGATCATCTACTTGGTAAGTTATTATTTGTGTGTTTCTTTTCGGATTTTTTTTTTTTTTTGGATTTATACAAAACTTAATCCATACATGCACCAATCTGGTTATGATCAAATCAGTTTGACCACCTTACAGAATACAGACCGATCCAAATTTTTAAACAATGGCAAAACGTTGGAGTATACTGTAGGTTTGTCATTGTTATAATAACATTTTATTTTGTGCAACTATTTTCTTGTCGATAACATTAATAAAGGTAAAATTTTAACAATTTTTTCGTGTATTACGGCTTTTTGGAAAACTAGACAGGGCAGGGTCCTACCCACGTGCGTTTTAAAGAGCTGTGGTCTGTCGACAATGTTTTTTCTCTTTTCTATGTGTTGTAGACAAATTAACAAGTCTCTTTTCTACTCCTTTTATTTTTGGCATTAGTCTCTTTTCTATTCTTTAATTTCCTAACATATAAATAGTACATAACTGATTTCAATTCTCTTTCTTGATTTAGTAATTAGTAATAATTAGGGTGAGAAACAAATACTATAAACAAACGCGTTTAGTAAGGGATTTCAAACGGTGGTTTGTTTTTACTTGGTGAGAATGCTGAATTTGGAGGGGTGAAAGTTTATATATCTATTGTTAATGTTTTAAATATTGAATATATCACCAGCATTACAAAATTACATTTGTATTCGGTAAGTTTTTCTTCCTCAAGACAAGATAATAGGGTTGTGCAACTTAGAGAGTAGACATAGATGCATGATTGGTTGATTTTTGTTTAAATTTTTATTTATTTATTTTAGTTGCCATTTTTGCGGGGGGGAAAAAAACTCTTCGTTGAATGATAAACTATGAAGAAAGCAAATAATTCGATATCTTGCGGAGGCGCATGTTTCAAGAAAGTCAATTTATAATTAATTAAGGTTTGATTATGATTATGATTATGATTATGATTATGATTATGATTATGATTATGATTATGATTATGATTATTTCGAACTTAAATCAATGTTTAGGGATCTAATTGCCACTCAATAATTGATAATCAAGAGGTGCCTGTTCTTAAAAGATAATTATAGAAAACAAAGCAAAGGGCAACCACTACTTCCATCGTAGCGTGTGAACCTCGTGCTATATTGCTTTTTTAGGCCTTTGATAGATCGATCAAGCCAAAATTAAACTATCACCAAGCTAGTATTACATTACATGTCTTAATTATTACTTCTAGTACAACGTACTATACTATTACACCATAAATCTGATATAGACTGATTGTTTATTTGTTTTTTTAATAAAGTTATTTATTTGTTTAGAGTCCTAAATTATCATATTGACATCGCTTTCAGCATTGCATATATAGTTCATAATTGCCCGTCTGAGATTATTTGAATATCCGAATATGAACAGTAACTGCATGATTAATAATTAATAACATTAGATCGCAACTCTTTTATAAATAATTACAGATAATAGTAAAGTCTAATTACTTGAATTGCATTTTGACAATTAAAATGTGAATTGAATGACAATAAAAAATAAATATAAACTGATTAATGAAGATTTGTATAATTACTTGACAACCCAACAAACTTTGTCGTGGATTGAGATGAGACAGCAGAGAAACGCCCATATCTTGTTTCAATACAGCAACCACGCGACTTACCTTAATTCCTATCTATATTTTCTATTTAAATATTTGTTTTGAATTGTGTGTTGTTGTTGTGAATTTAACGTTTTGTTCTTGGCGTATACGTTAGGTTTGTAAAAACCACATTTCCTAAATTTTATCCAATATTTGCATAAGATAACTTGTGAGACCATATTTTTGAAAAACATTTGTGTCAATGCATGCATTAATTACACAATACAGAAAAATATGAATTTTACTTAGTAGTATTTTAGTTAAAAGAAGGAAGTGAACAATGCACACGTGTGGTCCAACAGGTGATATGCTCCACGTGCGAATAAGAGTGGTCAGTGGCTCTTGTATGGTTTGGATAGCGGCTCATGACAGGCTGCCCGTCATGGCGGAACAAAAACCATTTTCATATATAATGTCTAGAATCTACTATCAAATATAATACTTGTGTATTTTCCTTTATTTTTTTAATTACCAGAAAATTTCGGATCAAAACACATAATTTTCTCGAACCCGAACCCACAACATGTAATCGACATTTGATATGTATTTCCCGTATTACAATATATATACGAAGATATCTTTATGAAAGTATAACTAAATGTCTAAATCCATCCTTTTAAGATGGACCATGAGATGAACTACCTATTTATATCAGGATGATTCTACTAGTCTTTTAAAAATGATACTCCTATAGACTCCTGTAATGTATTGGTAACGAAAACTACTACCATAAATGTCTTGATAATAACAAGGAAATATCACAAACTTATTGTTTGAAAGCAAAAGAGTCCATAAAAGTTTAGGAACCCTTCTTAGTAGTAATTTTTAAGAACTCTTCGTAAAACATGAATTTGTGGAATTTCCATATTTTAAAAGGAAAAACTAGTGTTTTTTCTTCTTCTAATAGTACTTTTTGAAACCCTTCTTTCAAATGAACACTTCACTGTAAATTTATGATAATGAAAAGTGTGTACCAGTGTAACTAAACCGACAATTAAGCGATTGGAATAGTTGACAAAAGAAAGTGATTGGAATAAGACCATTAAACAGTCTTTATTGACAATCAAACTAAAGAGAGGTTAGCAAAAGCAGCTTAAAGCTCATGGTGACATTAACACACTAAAGAGTCTATGACTACGGCCAAATCATTTCATCCATGTGCCCTCCTCTCACTCTTTTTTTTTTTCGTGGATATGAATTAATTTAGCGAACACACCGTAACTAATTTTATGGCTACATCAATTTAAGTTTGAACCTCAAAATTAGTTTATTAAAACTACGCTATAAAAATAAAAATATTTATTTTAACTATATATTTTTGAATATTTTTTCTTTAACGATAAAAAGAGCCTTTAACCCAAAAAAATAGTAAAATAAAGTGTATGCATTCTTGTTATATAATTTTTTTAAAATTCACCCGTGTTCTAAATTTTCTGATGTAATAGAATCATACTGTTAAGTACTTAAACATGATTTATCTACTACCTCTCTTCTGAAGTATATCTATAAAAAGATTTTGATTGTCTACCCAATTGAATGCATCACATGTGCAACCAAAATATAAGTGTTGGTGGGGTTTAAGGGTTTTGTTCAAGTATTGAAAGTTGGAGATAATTTAAAAACCACATGACATGTGTCAGAAAACATTATGTTTCATGAATTTACTCTTTTTTTCTTTTGGTGATACTATTCCTCCAAAATACTAACAGTTTCACCAAATTCAGTGCCTTTTGGCCGACCAAAAACAATGAAGTAGATTTTAGTGCCTTTTATTATTCACTTTTTTTTTTGTATCCGACTAAAATTTTCTAGGATAACCAAAAAAAAAAAAAAAGTTGGCCAAAAAAATACAGTGGTCGATTATATACCCTGTGTTCAGAATGGAGCATGTGAGTCATCATGTTCATATCTTTATGTCTTCTCATCCATGTGATTGAGTTAACTCTCTAGATTTTTTTTTTCTTTTTACCTTTTTTTGCATATCCAAAATCTAACCACATACCAAATAAATAACCCAATACCATTACAAAAGAAGAAAAATGCTTATAAGTGTCAAAACATATCAAAACAAAGAGAATTCAATTCCCATCACCAACCTAACTCCAAACATAACAAAACAAAACAAAAGCTAATTATATCCTCCATTGTTGCATTTGCCTCTACTCAAATCATTAAACTCACCAAACACTTAAAACATTAAATCGATTTTGTCATTATTTGTAGTTATCTTAATTAACAATATTGCAAAAAAAAACAACCTAATCACAAAGCTCAAATCTCAAATGTGCTTCCACCAAGTGCCATTACCAAGAAACTGAAATTTATTACGATTACAGAAATCAATCACTGTCCTGTTTTTTTTTTTTTTGGGTAACAGAAATATTCAAGAAAAAAAAAAGGATATACATGAAATGATAAATAACAGCAAACAGAAGAATAATGAAAAACAGTTTTTTAAATTGAAAAAAAAAAGAGAGAGGACAGTTTGGTCAACTAACCAAGCATATGTGTTTGTCTACCTTCATGACCTGGCGGCGGCGGCGGCGGCGGCGGAGAAGAATTAACGGCGGAGAGAATTGCAGTCATAGCACGAATCTGCATCTCCATCGCAGCTATATAATCCGTGGTTTCTTCTAAAACCACCGGTAATGTTTGTTTACGGCAACCGGGAACTAACCGGCTCAATACTTTCACCTTTCTCTGTACAGCTGGCAAACCTTTAGCCTTAAGCCTCATAACCGTCGCTCTCTGTTTCTTTGACCTGATACTTCGGGTAGTGGTTAGCGTTGACGACGTCGTCACCGGATTTGAGATTCTTTGCCGTTTCTGTTTCCTGAATTTGAGTTTTACAGCTTTTGATAGTATCGCTCGACTCCATAATGTTTTACCTCTCGCCGCAACGGCTAAAGTTCTATCGGCGACTTCGCGTACAGCTCTACCGCCTCGTGGAATCGATGACGATGACGACGATGGTTGACTGATTCGAAGCTCTCTTAGTGCACGTACGAGCTTCGTTGAGTAGATCTGTTGTTGCTTCTCCGATCTCCATTTCTTCAACGATGTCGATGGTGAAGGAGATGAAACAACCGACGGTGGCGATTTCTTCTTCCGCTTACGACGAGAACGATCGGAATTAGAGCTCGTAATCGACTGAACCATCTGATTCGATACTGGAGACATCGAGTCCATTAGCTCCTAGTCGCCGATCAAATCGTAGCGAGTTTCGATCGGATTAGAATCAGACGATTCAAATTGGAAAGATCCTGTGAAAATCGAGAGATGAAGAAACGGAGAAGAGATACATGATTAGGGAGAGATGGATTAAGAGAAGATTTGTTAGTAATTACCTTATGGGAGGTGGCGATGGAGAACGGAACAGAACGGAACGGAGAAGGTGGGAGAGATGAGGTGTCAGATAGGGTGTGGAGAGGAAGAAGAATGGGAATCCTTTTTTTTTTTTTTGTTAACAAAGGAAAGCAAAGAATCGCTTTTTTATACATGAAATTAAATTTACTGTTGTCTTCCCTTTGCTCCATGTGAAGTGCACTATCCTGTTTAATTATTAATTATTGTTATCCTCACTCTTTTTCTTTTTCTTTATTATTTACGATGATCATAATGTATACATGTAAACAAAGATAAAATAAAATTATGTGCCATACCATTATTATTTGCTAAATATCACAAAAGCCCATTAGTTAATTAGCAAGGCCCATTTTGTTTATGTTTGCGGCGGAAAAAACCCTAATTCTTAAATCCCGCATGTATATATACAAACACTTCCGCCTGTTAGGCATTAACATTCGATTTCTCTCTCCCTAGTTTCTGTTTGCTGTATTTTTATAGGTTTATGTCTTAAAAATGATTTTTAACTGATTGGATTCGCCTCTCAGATCGATTTTCCTGTAGAATTTCAATATTTATGGGGGTGAATCTTTCATCTATTTTAATCGGAAGGCGATAAATTTTTGCAGGGGCGTTGAGTCGCTTCGCCTTTGTATACCAGGCATAGCGAATAAGCTCGTGCTATATCTAATCTGTAATCGTTTTAATCGGATTATTTTTTTCCAAAGGATCCAATGATGGCATGAAATCTTTGAGACCTGATTTCTATTGATGAATAGCTATAAGCATTTTTACTCTGAGGATCCTAATTTTTTTGTATTTAAATTGATTTCTGGTGAAGGTGATTTTTGAGGATCTAAATAAGAAAAGATGATGAATATGCACTGGGCTCTGAGGAGTCGATTGACATTCGACTCCTTTTTGATGGATAACGCAGCCTTGAAAGCTTAATCTGATTTTCCTATTCTTATTTCCATTATTTACAAAAATATAATTTTTATAAAAAATCGACAATTTAAGTTTGTGAATGAGTGTCATCGATAATTGGTTGTTATTTATTAACATTATGATTATAAAAAAATCTAATTATAATTAATGAATCCAAAGGATAATTGTTTGTCATGGAAAAGCAAATTATTTCAGATAGTAAAATAGTTGTTTGACATGGATAATTTACTCATGAAAGCTATTTAGCTTTTCAGCCAAATAGAAAATGAAGTAAATTCTGTGCTACTACATATGACATACCCATGGTAGTAAGATGAAAACTCGCCCAATAAAATAGCTTCAAGAATTTTATAATAAGAACCAGACAGATTCTTCTAGGATTAACAGAGCTTAACCTGGAAATGAAAACTAACCAGTATCAAAGAGCGATACAAATGTTATAAAGAAGATAAGAAAAGACAATAATAATAATATATTTTTGATTAGAAACGTTTTATGTTACACTCGAAAATGGTATTGGTTATAACATTTGAGTTATGACACAGCATGTTACAGTACAGACTTACAGTTTCATGTATGATAAAAGACAGAAAAATGAGAAACTATGAAAAACGGCACGCAGTCTTTTGAAGAAGACGGAAAAGACTTTCGAACTCATCAGAACAAAACTTTGCAGTGTTGAAGTGATGAAACCAGAGTCATTACATAGCCGCTTAATACATGGTAACTCATTACATACGATGTCGTTTTCCATTTTTGTTTTTGTTTTTTTTTCCAGAGATGTTGCCCAGTTATTATTACGGTCTAGGCAAAAGTCATATAACCAAGTAAGAGGAAACATTTGTAAAATGTTCTTTTAGTGTTCAAGAGCACTCCGGATAGAGAGTGGTGAATCTTGAAATGAGTTGTTGTGGCCTCTGGAGATGAGATCATGGTTCAAGAACACCACTATAACCGTGATGTCATCATGAAAATGGCGTCTCACTTTCTTGTCAATCTTCCTTAGATCTGAATATCTCATCTCACGTTTCCTTGCAGCCTCATGAAGTGCCGCTTTTATCAGTCTCTTTGCGCTTCCCTGAAGAGAGTAAACATAAGAAGACACAGTTCAACAAATTATACATCTAAAAACTTGTAATAATTGGGATTCTTATGACTTAACTCCTATCTAAAACCTATCCAGACCAAAATCCCTAACCGGATGCAATCAAGAAACCTTAAACTCGGACCCCTAATGTGAGGAACAGTAAAATAACTCTACCAATCACTAACAATTTGTTTGAGAGAGAAGTTAAACTAGAAACTTACAGTGCGGGGATGGCTGTGAACAATCTCAACTGCTTTTTCGTTAGTCAAATGTTCCCAAAGACCATCGGATGCAAAAATGAGAAACGAATCATTAGGATGCAGAGGATGCGAGAGTATGGTCGGTGTTGCAGACATCACCGGTCTCTTCATTGGCTCTGCAAGTCTGAACTTTTGATTGATTGGCTCCCTGTTAAACTCGGGCCGTTTCATGTACATATCTCCTATAGACCTCGAAACCTATATAAACATTCAATCAAAGTTGATCACTAAAACATGGAATATATCAGAAAATCCTAAGAGCTGATTGGTAAAGCTTTATAATTATTGGTAAAGCAACATCATAAAGAGGGTAAGACGTATATTTAAGCTAGGCAATCCAACATCATAATCCCTGCTGTTCACCATAAACACTGCTTTTTCTGGATTTGGAATTCTCAAACCTCTAATGGACTTTTCTATAGCTTATAAAGAAAGGACAAACCACTCAAAGGCTAAGAAAGAAAAGTAACTATATTTATCTATGACCAAACGAGCATGAGAAGCAAACAGTTTCACCAACAAAAATTCAAACTATAACCAATATAGTTAGGTCTAAGTTAGTATTTTTTTCTCAAGAAATTAACATCACAATGAAAGTTTCAAGAGAATGAGAAATCACCTGAATGATGCCTTTAACCCTCCAAACTCCATGCCTGAACACAACAATCTGGGGATCATCAGGATGCAAGTCCTTGAGTT
>CM051370.1:10072459-10122459 GCA_028015245.1 Cardamine occulta | reverse complement strand
CCCAACGGATATCCTCGTTGTTGGCATTGTGTTCACTCGACAGCTGGATAGCAGAAAGTCCATCACAGTTGCTTTTCTTTCCGAGAACTACTCGTGAATCTCCGAGGCTTGCCACAAAAAGAGTATTTTGATATATCACTCCAACTAAACAACAAGTGCCAACAGTTGCCAAATTTGGCATCTCTTGCCACAGCTCAGACACAATAGAAGCAAATCCTTCTTCGGTCGCATGAAATGCTCTTTGTATTGTCTCTCTCGTCACAACTCCTTGCGTTTCCGCTGATATTTCTGCATAACCATAAAGCCTAAGCAATCCCAACATAAGAAAGGTTCAACATCCTTTCATAAATGTACAGTGCACACCTAGATGGCTTAAGCCTAGTATCCACTATCAATGCCAAGAGCCAAGGACCCTTAACTAAAATGCAATTAACAACAAAAGATGGCAAAGGACATAAAATGGAGCAAAGGAACAATTTCGAAGAAGCATGCTCGTATCTAATAATTTTGCCAATTTCTGCAGTCACTAAACACAGTAAGAAGCTTAAAAAGTAAAGACTAATGTGGCCAAAAGACTGTAGCGACAATAATACAAAACAGAGAAACTTGCATTTTAGCGCAATGAGAACCTAATTATCCCCAAAAGAGATTAAAAGTCAAAGTACCTAACTTTGTTGACCAATCACAATCTTCATCACCAAAACTTCAGAAATTTAGTCAACGGATTCGTCTAAAATATGTATTTCCCTAAAAACCCCATTTCAATCTTACTCAAGCTCGAATAACGAATCACAGTGTAAATGAACAATTACAAACCTCGAAAATGGTTAAAGAGATTATCACAGACGTAACGAGCAGCTTCAGGACCACCATGACCATCATAAACACCAACGAAAGTCCCGAAATTTCCGGATTCGATTTGACTCTGATCTTCAAGTACCTGATTAGCTTGAATCACAGCCATAGAGAATTCTCCGCCGCAATATTTACCGAGATCACGGAACCAAAGAAGTCCGTCTTTGCCTTCACCACCACTACCACCACCTGAAACACCAGCACCACCCGATCCAGCTTCGGAATTATCGCAGATGTGCCCGAATGGCTTGAAACAGAGAGAAAACAGATTCATCAATGAACCTGACATTCAACATCTCTCAGAAACCCTAACCCCCAAAACCCACTCCTAGAACCCCGTAAGACTCTGGCTCCTTTATTGGTTCGATTTAAAAAAAAAAGGGAGCGGGATTGGGGATGGAAATGAGATGGATATAGATCGGAAGAATGAGAGAGAGAAATGGAAACCCTAGGTCTTAATGGAAGGGAAGATGCGTAGGATAAGAAAATGAAGGCGTAGGATAAGAAGGTAGGTGTAAGTTAGCAGAAGACGAAGATGGACGTGTCTTGTCCGGTTGCAGAGGAACAAAGAAATTCTCAATTGTAATTTTTTGTCTGATGAGGAGAGCGATCTTCCTTAGCTGTCCGACCATTTTCTATGCCTTTACTATTCAATTCTTGGGTAACCAAAAATAAAAATACTATACAATCACCATAATATAAAATTTATACTATACATTATGTTTTATTTGGTATTTTAGAAATAATAATAATAAATAGTTAGTAAATAAATTTAATATTAATTTATGATTAATAACATATTTATTTGATTCTAAAGTCAGGTATTTTATGATTCAAAGAAAAAGTATATAGTACAATCCGGAGATCGATTAAATTGATGTTTACATCTTTCATCTTTTTCTGTGTGGATGTAACATCTTTTTCGCCATATTGTTATGTCACCTAGACTCTCGAGCACTGATTTTATTCATATCGAATGATTCCAATTGATGGGAAGAAACTTGATTCTCTAATCGACAGCAAGAAACCTATGTTATAGCTTATAGTGTGCTGTGTCGTTTATGAACTGCGTGCCATTTTGGACAAGGAGTGTAAGCTACTAAGCTACTAAAACGGTAAACCGGTTTGCTAATTCCGGTTATCAAGGTTTCAAACTATTTTAAAGGTTTCAAACTATTTTAAAACCTTTTAGTAATTACTTATAATTTTTGACATTTGATAATTATTATAAATTTACATCGATCAATCTACCTTGTCACACACACTTCTAATTACTCCTTCATTCCCCGTTAACACCTTGTAAGACGAAAGTTTCACAAACGCGGAAGAGAAAGCGTTGAAGAAACGATCGTTATCAGCCGCAAACGCTTCCACAAACGGGCGTGTGCGTGGATCAGCTCCGATCTCCGAATCAATTATGAGAGTGCCACGTCCCGCCATGGAATCATCGTAATAAGCTGAGTCAAAAACCAACGATGTTTGATCGTTGACAACAAATGTGACTTTCGCAGTTTGAGAGTATGGTGAAAACTCCGGGCAAACAACACGTAAAAACGTTTCGAAACGTGGATCCATGTTCTCGTTTGTCGCGTTTGCGTTATCGAAACGTGATAATACGTTGTTGCAATGTGTCACTCCTAATGTATGTGCCCCTACAAAATAAAATAAAAACAAGAACAAGAAGTCTTATCACTTATGATTATGAAATTTTGTTGTTGTCGGGATTTATGAAATTATATATACGTACCCATGATGGCCACGGACTCCTCGACCGTCATGCCTTTGGCAGCAAATAAGTTCAAGGTAGCGTCCACGTCAGCAGTGGCGGGAGGAAGCTCAGAGTCTGCCACGTGTTTGCCGGGAGTGGTGAGAGAGTCTTTTCTTCCTAATGGCACTGCGATGAGTGGACCCCCCGAGAGAGCCACGGCTTCTCTAGCGGCGAGGATGATGACGTCGGAGCATGAGACTTGTTGGGGACACTCCATCTCCAGTGACGATTTGATTGCGCCAATGAGGTCCCTCTTTCTGATTCCGAAGTTCTTGGCTGAATCAAGCTCCGTGAACTGGTGGTCCCCACTTGGTTCGATAAGGATAGATGCGTCACATCCCTGTTTTAATATCAACACATTTAGTTACCGACAATTAATGATGCTGAGATGAAATGAAATAAATGTCAAGAACAGTGATAATCCATAATTCGACTTTTTTTCTTTCTCACATGGATACGAAAATTCGTGACTTGTTTTAATTTTTATCAAAGAAAAAAAGCCAATATTTGGGAACGATATTGACATTTGATCACCATTATGTTTTTTTTCGTACTTATCGGATAAATGAAATGATTTTTGCTATTTATCTAATTATCTTTATACTATTAATTTTGTCACAATACCATTATTCCCATGTTATAAATGACACGACGCGCGCTGACATTTTGAAAATTTTAAAAATACTTGTCACGCTTGATTTCCTTCATATAGACATGTTTAATTAATGTTAAACTAAATTAAATGGTCTTATTGTTTTCTAAATTTATCGATCACGTGCTAAACAAATTACATAGCAAAAATACACAACCATTTATAAAACATCTCAAAATTTTGCTCACACATATATATACATAGCAAATTTAAACAATTTTTTTTTATAAAAAAACTCTGTAAATCATAATATAATTAAAAACCAGAGATCATGTACGAATGTCCAATTTTGGCATCTTTAAAGTCGGATGATCATATCTTGACGGGAAAAAAAAAACAAAGGCGGAATGATCATACATAACTAACGATCCTAATCATGATGTATTGATATGTTTATTCACGTAAAGTGTATAAACTCAAATCCTTAACATAATCAATGAACACAATTCAAACCAAAACCTATATATTGAGAATTTTGATGAAGCCAGAAAGAGATATAGAGAACCTGAACTTGGCAGTCATGAAACATGAGCCTGAGCAAGGCTGCGGGAGAAGTAGGATCAAGTATAAACATCAATGAAAGTGAAGATCTCACGATTTGTTCGACTTTTGGACATGTTTTCTCGTAGTAACTGTAAGATAATCCTTCATAATTTGTCTCCATTTGGTCGCCATTAATGAAGCTGCATAACAAGATCATTAGAAGAAAACATGTTGCAGCTGCAGATTCTGAAGCTTTGCTCTTTGGTTTCATCACTCTCTCTTTTTTTCTTTTTCTGTTTGGAATTTGAGGTAATTAGTATCGGTAAACGGTAATTAAAGAAAAGATGAATTGTGTATTTCCACTTGGAAGTGTATGTATAAATAGGAAGCTGAAGATATGGCCCGTGACATTATTAATCCCAACCGAAAAGAATTTTTCCCGATTGTAGAAAAATACTAACCAACGCTTCGTTTTATTCATTTTTATTTTCTGAAAATTATTGTTTCAGTAATAGTTGCATGAGCTGGGAATTGAAATATTTATCTCACATTTGCTTTACAGAACGTAGTAAACCGGTGGAGGGGGATGGTTCAATAAATGGCTATAGGTAGAAGTAGTTATTTGAGAAGACAAGACAAAGAATGGGTGAAGCAACATGAATAATGTGAGCAGTTAGGTTGATTTCACGTATTCGTTTATCATTTATATGTAGTTATGTACAACACATATATTATCTATATATACTTGTGTATGTATGGCTTTATAATTTATACTCTGTATAGAAAAATCTTAGCCTTATCTTTTAAACATATTTCTTCCCTATACTTTAAGATAACATTTCAGTTTCTTAGCATTTTGATGATCAGTATAAACTAATAATGCTTTGATTAGATGTTTCAGCAACAGACAAATACTGTCTTTGGTAGGAAGAGACATTTCTATTTAAGCTGGCTCAGAATACCAAAAAAAATTATTGGGTCAAAAATTCGGAACTTTCGCGATTTATATATAAAGACAAATACTGTCAATTGGTTAAATTAAAAGAAGGAGAAGGAAACAAAAAAAAGTTTCAATAAGTTAAATTTATATCTTCAATATATATATATATATATATATCAGTGGCCTAAAACGTGGCAAAATATTTTCAATCGTAAATGCAGGGTATTTATTTCGGAAAATAAAAATTCAGATAAGCTTTCTCTATAAGATATAAATTAATTATAATAAAATCATGAAATAGCCCACCAGAAAGCGTGGGGTTAGTAGAAAAAGACGAGTAATATTGGTAGGACTAATTAATACGAAGTTTTTGTGAAAATTAATGTCCCTAACTGTTTTCCAGAAGTGGAGTGAACACTTTGACTTCACTATTTCCCTTAGTCATCCTAAAACTCTCCTATTATACATTCTCTTTTCTGTAGTTTCTTAAGTCCGCGAAAGATTAGTTTATTTATACACAATTCCACAAACCTAAGAGACTAAAGAGAGCATCCGTTTATAGTTAACATAGTTAGAACCCTATGCAAAGAAATTACGTTAATTTAATTTAATGTCAAATAGATTAGAGTGTAGTTGTAAATTTGCACAAGTAGCATCAAAGTTGTAGGTTTCTTCCTCTGTGTTCCCATTCCTCATCAAGTTTGAGGTGTCTGGATTTGTCATGGACAAGATTTATCATCCTTAATTAATTAAATTTCTTTAAATGAAATAAGATACTGGCCCCACCCCTGTCACAGCTATTTATCAGCTATTTATTAAATAAATATATTTGCCAAATTTAATTGCATTTATACGTTGAAAACGACAAATACTAGTTCTCATATGATGTGAAACCATACACATTTTATATGTTTTTCTAACTGATATCATTCTCTCTCTTTTTATATATTGAAAAATGCATTTTAATTGATTAATCGAACATATTACAAGTTTTTATAAGTTATTATTTTTTTCCCACAATTTTTGCCATGAAGTTTCCCAGTATTCATGTGTAAATTACTTTATTACTGCTGGGAGATTCGTAGACCAAAACATTTTACAAAAAAAAAAGAAAAAGAAGAAGAAGTTTTTCATCATCTCCAATTCAGTGATCATCTCAGCGACAATGCCAAGATATCAACTGACTATGTCATAGTGGTCTTTATCAAAAAAAAAAAAGACTATGTCATAGTGGATTCATAATTTGTTACAACTAGACTTTTTATTACAAGGTGAAATGATGTGATGCGGTCCTCTTCATAAGCTAACAGAATTGAACAAGTCAATTTGTTTGGCAAAATTTAATCGCCTTTATTTTTTATGACTTTTCTTTTTATAGAGATATTTGGAACTATTGTTCCTACAAACTTGGAAGCAAATAGAGAAAGTGAAAAACAGGGAAAATAGAAAACAACGTGAGCTTACTCTGATCCTACAATTCAGGAATCAGAGAAGACTAAGCTTATTTGCAATAAAAGAAATATAAATTATCGATGACTTAATCCAAATATTTTGGATTTGGCCGTCTTACTCGAACTGGTCTCTTCCCACCAATATCTTCGTCTTCAACCTCATCAATACTCCCACCCTCTGAAAGAACCTTGTCCTCAAGGTTCTGGACAAAAGATGGAAAGCTCGCCGTAAGTTGATCAAGAGATTCCCACGTAGCCTCATCCTCATGGAGGTCTTTCCATTGAACAAAAACTGACGCAACCTTCTTGGACCCTTGCTTCTCCCAAACAGTTTGCAAAACGGCTTCTGGCTCAAGGTGTAGAACTGTGTTATCGCGTAATGGTGGAAGCTTCCCTGCTACTGGCGTACCTTCTCCTTTCCACGGCTTAAGTAAAGAGACATGGAACACGAGATGGATCTTAGTACCCTCTGGTAGTTGTAATTTGTAAGCGACTTCGCCGATGCGGGTTGTGATCACGAACGGACAAAAAAACCGATGGGACAACTTTTGGGAACTGCACCTGAAGAGAGTTTTCTACCGATACGGCTGAATGCGCAGAAGAACCTAATCTCCCACCTGAAACTGAATGTCCCAGCGTTTAGCATCTGCAAGCTGCTTCATCCTGTTGTTTGCGGTGGCTAAGTGTTGCTTCAGCTCTGCTAACAATTCATCACGCGTGGCTAACTTTTCACCGAGATCACTTATCCATGCGGTACCTAGCTCGTAGGCTGGAATAGGTGGCGGTGGCCTGCCATACAATGCTTCGAAAGGAGTCATACATGTAGAAGAATGGAATGTGAAATTGTACCAAAACTCGGCCCAAGGGAGGAACGAACTCCATTTAGTCGGGTATCGATGTACGAAGCAGCGAAGGTACTGTTTAATGCATATATTGACCACCTCTGTTTGACCGTCGGATTAGGGGTGATATGCTGTTGACATCCGCAGTTGAGTCCTTGAAAGTTTCCAAAATTCTTTCCAAAAGAGACTCAAGAACACGGGATCACGGTCACTTACGATCGATCGAGGCACTCCATGTAACTTCATAACGTGTGAGATGAATTTTTCGGCGACCGTTATTACAGTGTAAGGATGAGTGAGAGGAATCAGATGCGCCGACTTAGTGAGACGGTCTAAAACCACCATGAGTGTTGTGTGTGAATCCGATCGGGGTAACCCATCGATGAAATCCATCGATATGTCCTCCCATACTTGTGATGGAACGGGCAGCGGCTGCAACAATCCCGCTGGAGAAAGGGAAGAGTGTTTAGCCTTTTGACATATCTCACAAGACGCGATGAACTCCCGAACAATTCTGTGCATACCTGGCCAATAGTATTGGCTAGCCAAACGCTAAAAGGTACGTAGAACCCCGGAATGGCATCCCATAGGCGTATTGTGGTGCTCCTGGAGTAATTGGTGCACGAGCAGTGAAGACGGTGGAACAATGATGCGATTATGAAAGCAAACAAGGCCATTTCTACATGAATATGGCTTGCCTGGGTTGGACTCAACTAGTTTCCCCACGTGTTGGAGATACGGATCGGTGGCACTAAATGCACGAATATCATCCCAATTGGTGGCCTGCGGTATGAATATTGCGTAGAGACTTGGGCTACCATGTACGCGGGACAAAGTATCAGCTGCGGAGTTAGTCTTACCCGGCTTATATGTGATTTTGTAGTCGTACCCCACCAACTTCCCTATCTAATTTTGTTGTTCCAGCATGAGGATATGCTGCTCCAACAAATATCGAAGGCTTCGCTGGTTCGTCTGGATGATGAAGCGACGTCCAATGAGGTACGGGCGCCATGTACGAATAGGTATAAAAATTGCTAACATCTCTCTTGCGTAAGTTAACCATGATTGCTTGGAAACCCCCAACGATCGACTCATAAAGGCAATAAGATAAGACAGCTCCAATGCCATCGCCGGACGCGTCGGTTTGGATGATAAACGGAATCGTGAAGTTTGGCATTGCTAAAGTTGGAGTTGTCGTAAGTGTCTGCTTGAGTTTGTTGAATTCTTTTTCAGCCGCCGGGCTCCACGCGAACTGATCTTTACGTAACAAGTTTGTAAGCGGTCGTGCAATGATGCCGGAATTGCGCACAAACTTTCTGTAATACCCCGTAAGGCCTAAAACCCCCCGTAATTCCGTAACAGCTGTAGGTGGCGGCCAATCAAGCATAGCCACAATTTTGGAGCGATCAATTTTAACCTCTTCGCTCGAGATTATGTGTCCCAGGTATTCCAACTCTTCCTGGCCGAATTTACACTTTTTAAATTTCACTGCTAAGTGATTGTCACGTAAGAGCTGAAACACTTCCCGAACATGAACCAAATGTTCTTCCATGGATCTGATGTAAATTAAAATATCATCGAAGAAGACCAATACTGATTTCTGAAGTAGCGGTCGAAAGATATTGTTCATTAATGCTTGGAACGTCGAAGGCGCATTACATAACCCAAAAGGCATGACGAGGTACTCGTTGTGTTCGTTGTGAGTCCGAAATGCTGTCTTATGGATATCGGGAGGGTGCATTCGAACTTGGTGGTACCCTGCCATCAAATCAAGCTTCGTAAAACCCCTTGCGCCGTTCAGTTCGTCAAGCATGTCTTCCACCGTTGGTATCGGGAATATGCCCTTTATCGTCACCACGTTCAAGGCACGGTAGTCTGTGCAAAACCTCCAAGAGCCATCTTTTTTCTTCACCAAGAGTACTGGTGACAAAAACGGACTGGAACTGGATCTAATGATTCCAGCGGTGAGCATGTCTTGGACCTGCCTCTCGATCTCATCTTTTTGGAAGTAGGCGTCGCCATATGGCCGTACGTTTACAGGGTCAGTACCTTCTTTGAGTGGAATCCGATGTTCTATGTCGCGTGTCGGAAGAAGGTGTGACGGGTGGCGAACAGATCATCGAATTCATAAACCACCATTTTCAGCAATGGCAGCAAGGTTGGTGTCTCATCTGTTGGTTGTGCCAATGTGATTGCGAAGATGGTCTGGCTGCTGCGTGCCTCTTTAGAGATTTCTACTGGATCGCCGGCCTTTTTGTGTGATGACTCCAGCCCATTAAGTGTCACCTCCTTACCGGCCCAATTGAATTTCATTGATTGGGCCTTCCAATCACATAAGGTTGGGCCCAAAGTAGCCAACCACTGGACCCCCATCACCAAATCCAACCCAATAAGAGGAAGCGCATAGAGAGTCACCCTAAAGGTTTCCCCTCCCATCGTAATTGGTGCTCCCTCGAATTTGTGATTGCAGCGTAAAGGTACTCCACTGGCAACGCGGACCTGAAATAATGGCGTTGGTGTAATGGTGAGGTTTATGTCGCGGGTTGCCTTCTTACTAATGAAATTGTGAGTGGAGCCGCTATCAATCAACGCCACTAGCTTCTTCTTATGAACTGAAGCGTGAACGCTCAATGTGTTCGGTGTGTCCCAACCAGCGAATGCATACATGGATATCTCTAGTTTTGGTTGTCCGTCATCTTCTTCCTCCGGTTCAGCTTCTTCCGCATGTTCTCCCTCCATGATAAAAAGTTGCGGTTGTTTACACCTATGGCCAGGCGTATACTTTTCATCACAAGAGAAACAAAGCCCCAAGCTACGTTTCTTCTTTAACTCCTCCCAGCTTAACTTCTTAGGTGTTTGGTCGGAATTGTTGCGAGTAGGCGAGCTGGTTGGTCGTGACTGTCCGTAACTTCGAAATGGTGGTTTGGAATTGAATGATGCTTTATTTCGAGATAGTTGTGCATCCATCAGGCGTGCGTAATTGATGATTTCTTTGAGTGTTTTTGGTCGAAATATGCGAATACCATCCGCAATTGCTGGCTGCAACCCTCCCATGAATGTTCCAACGAGAGCTTGTTGTGACCAACCCCTGACTTTGTTCTGTAGCCTTTCGAACTCTTGTTGGTAGTCCGCTAATGAGCCAGTTTGTTTTACTCGTGATAGCGCTTCGTGAAAATCCTCTCCATCAGTAGGTTTGAAGCGAGCACATAGTTCTTCTTCAAACACCTCCCATGTTATTCTGATGTGATCAGCTCGTAGCGCCTTCGAAATGGCTTGCCACCACTCGCTAGCCATACCGTCCAGATGGAACGATGTGAAACTCACCTGCTGATCAGGTGGCATTTCTTGATACTCGAAATACTGCTTGACTTTGCTCACCCATTCAGTCGGATCCCCGCTTGCGAACCTCGGAAAATCAAGCTTGACGTGTCTGGAAGGTGCCAGTGTGTTCGAATGAGATGTGGCGAATGAGTTGTGATGTTCTCCTCGGTAGCTGGAGGCGTAGGTTGGTTGACTTTCTGGTCTTTGGTTCCGGGACGAAGGCGAGCCTCCCATGTCTCGATTTGTAGTCACAACGTCGAACAAACAGGCAAAGGATTCCTCGATCCTCTTGAATTTATCATCGAGATCTCCCCTCATGTAGCTCATCGCTCCTGCCACCTTTTGCATTTCGTCTTGCATCATTCCACAACTGGCCTCCAACCCCTCTAACCGTTCTTTCGTATTAGCCATAGGCTCGTTAGGGAGGTTTGGAGCCACGACCTGCTTTGCTTTCCATGTAGCTCTCTGTAGACTAATTGTGACTGTGTCTAAGAACAGAAAAGAAAGAAAAAATGGTGCTCTGATACCACGTTGATGCGGTCCCTCTTCAGAAGCTAAGAGAATTGAACAAAACACTTTGTTTGGCAAAATTTAATCACCTTTATTTTTTATGGCTTTTCTTTTTATAGAGATATTTGGAAGTATCGTTCCTACAAACTTGGAAGCAAATGGAGAAAGTGGAAAACAAGGAAAATGGAAAACAACGTGAAATTACTCTGATCCTACAATTCAGAAGTCAGAGAAAATTAAGCTTATTTGCAATAAAAGAAATAGAAATTATCGATGATTTAATCCAAATATTTTGGATTTGGCCATCTTACTCGAACTGGTCTCTTCCCGCCAATATCTTCGTCTTCAACCTCATCATGATGCAATACCACAATGGCTTCTCTGGAAGCCCAAATTATATTATTGCCTCATCTTTGTGTTTGTAAACTTTATTTTAAACTACATGTTACAAATGTTTTTACCGAAAGTCAACGATAAAACACGGGCATATTATTCTTGAAATTTTATCATATTTTCTAAAAACTTAATTGTAAACTATGTTTCACATTCCGATTTGTCATAGTTCAGAAATTAAAACCGCTAAAAACTTTTTTTTCTCTCTCTCGCAAGTATCTGTTCGCCCTAGCCGCCTTACACCTTATCTCCGGTTCTAACCTCTCCGACCACCGGCGCTTCTCGCCGGAGTAGTGAAAAGATCACCTAAGGTTTGTTTTCTTCATTCACTTTTTGATCCAAGCCATTCTCAGCATCGCTGGGTTCCTTGGTCGTTGCCGTTGGTTGGGCTCTCGTTTGTGTGGTAGAATAGCACAAATCGCCGGTTTAGGCAGTTTAAGTAGATGTGTAGGTCAGTTTAGGCTTTGGTTCTAGGGTAATCCGGGATTAAAGTATGGCTGTACCAACTAACTACCAAATGCCCTTTGAAAATTCGGTACAACTCATAATAATTTACAATGAGAAAATTTTAATTCAATTTGACGGATAGAATTTGTTTGTAGGGTATAAAAATGGGGACAATATTTTATTTTGATTGGTGGATTGGGCCCTGATGAGTAAGGTACTTAATTTGGTTACCGTTGGTTAAATTCATATTTAGTGTCATAGTGCCCACTCGCAGCTTCCGTATCAAATTTCACATCGTCTCTCTAAGTTGTAGCAATAATTTGCCCATGAATATTCTAGTAGTTTTAAAATTTGCTTTTCTTCAAATTAACTGAATCTCTAAAACCGAACTATACCGAGGATTGGTACATTACAACCGGTGATCCGGTATAGAGCCGAACTAAGTAATAGTGTAGAGCATTTGTATTTCTACACCAGTACACCTTCATAACTCATAATAACAAATAACAAAATAATTCATGACGGAGGCATTGATAATATAATTGTGAAACGTTTAGTTTAACAATCTAGCATATTAGAACATGTGGGTCGGTCGAAAATATTACAAGTAAGGAAACAAATCATGAAAAGATGATTAGTAGTAATATGTGGGTCGGTCGAAAATTTTGTTTGAATTTTTGTGGACAATGAATGAACGGCTTATACAAAGTATCATTACACCAACAATCACAACCTTCTTTAAGTTATAATTACCAAATATAGAAAAATCCTTCAAAGTATTTATCGTCCATTAATCAATAATAAATGCCTAAAATCAAAAAAAATATTTAGAAAAATCTAAGAAAAAACCATCTCAAATTCCTCCAAAATCCCTTACCTCCCAAAACAAAACAAACACAACTAAACACCCTAAATTTAAAACCTGTTTTCTTAAATTAAACCTCTTCCTTCACCAATATAATCTCTTTATTCACATCCCCATTCCAATAAAAAAAAAAAACTAAAAACCTCAAGAAAGAAAACAAAAAATGGATCATCGAGCAGGAATGATCCTTGTCTTAACCCTAGTTGTAATTTCCATATGGGGTTCGGACGCATCAGCAATACAAGAGATGAAAGTGCAAGACACGAAATTCGACGCGCCACTTCTGACTGAAAAAATAGCAACAAATAGATCTATAATTGTCGATATCGAAGGCAAAGGAGACTACACTTCGATTCAAAAAGCCATTGATGCTGTCCCTGTTGGTAACTCTAATTGGATTATCGTCCATGTCCGTAAAGGAATCTACAAGTACGTAATATCTTTAAGAGGTTTTACCATTTCAATTATTCAACATAACCAAGATACACTATATTTGCCTAAACCAAGATACATTAACCTAATATATATAAGACATTTCTGATTTTGAGTTTGATGGTTTTTAATGTTTTGGGGAAAAAAAAAAAGGGAGAGAGTGCATATTCCGGAGAACAAACAGTTCATATTCATGAGAGGTAACGGAAAAGGAAAAACTGTGATCGAATCATCGCAAAGTGCGGACGACAATGTTGCTTCAGCCACTTTTAAAGTCGAAGCAAATCACTTTGTTGCTTTTGGTATCAGCATCAGAGTACGTATTCATAACAATATTGTAGATTTCGAAATTAGTGTTTTAATATAATCAGTGAATGACTTTGGTGTGTTAATGAATGTATTATAGAATGATGCACCAGTCGGAATGGCTTTCACGTCTGAGAACCAATCGGTAGCAGCGTTTGTGGCAGCTGACAAAGTAGCGTTTTACCATTGTGCGTTCTACAGCTTACACAATACTTTGTTTGATAACAAAGGTAGACATTACTACCATCAATGTTACATCCAAGGCTCTATCGATTTCATCTTCGGTCGTGCAACTTCCATTTTCAACGTAAGTTAATTTGTCCCCTTTTCACATTTTCTAAAACATAACATTAAATCAAATGTAATAATTTTGTAAGAATTTGTTACAGAATTGTGAGATATTTGTGATATCGGACAAGAGGGTGAAACCGTACGGGTCAATCACAGCACACCATAGGGAAAACCCAGAGGAAAAAACCGGTTATGTGTTCATAAGAGGCAAAGTTTATGGAATAGATGAGGTTTATTTGGGCCGAGCCAAAGGACCTTATTCTCGAGTTATATTCGCCAAGACTTACTTGTCCAAGACCGTTGTTCCTAATGGTTGGACCAACTGGAGTTACCATGGCTCGACCGAGTTAGTCCTCTCTAACTAATTAACTTTTTACCTAATTTTGACGAGTAATTAATTGATGTACTAATGTTCTTGAGATATATATGATCGATCAGGAATTTATACCATGCGGAGTATAAGTGTCATGGACCAGGTGCTGAGAGGCAACAAAGATCTGATTGGGCCAAAGAGCTTACCAAACAAGAAGTTGAGTCTTTCTTGTCCATTGATTTTATTGATGGCACTTCTTGGCTCCCTGTTTGGCTTCAGCAAAAGTCTTAGAGTTCCTTGTGCTGTGCGTTTTTCGCGTTTTGGTGTGGCTTGGAAACAAAAAAAAAATGAAGAAGAATGAAGACTCCATCTGTTCTTCGATGGCATACTATACGAAATAGTTTTCTCGTTTTTTTTTTTGTTCTACTCTAAATGTTTTTAGAGTGATTGGAAACTCTTATGTTGTTTGGACACCTTATATAAGATAGCTTCCATTTAATTATATATATGTAACCTAAGTTTTAAATCATGTTCCGAATTAAAAATATTTACCCAAATACTTATAGATTAACTTTTGCAAAGGAAAGTGAATATTGGGAATGGTTTAATTTTTTTGAATATTTATGGTTACTTGTACATAATAAAGCATAAATGAAATGATATACGTCATTGTCATATGACTTGGTACATAAGTAACTAGCCCTAGCTTAGTTCAAGCCAAGAATAGATTTTGTATGAATGATTAATTACTAAGTTTTAAAATCCACCGCCAAATCCACCACCGGCACCACCACCACCTCCGAATCCTCCACCAGCTCCTCCGCCAGCACCTCCACCAAATCCTCCGCCAGATCCTCCACCGAATCCTCCGCCAACACCTCCACCGTGACCTCCACCTGCACCACCACCAAATCCTCCACCAGCGCCTCCTCCTGCACCACCACCAGCTCCTCCACCTGGACCACCACCAGCTCCTCCACCAGCACCACCACCAAATCCTCCTCCGGCACCTCCGCCAGCACCACCGCCTAAGCCGCCACCTCCACCAGCACCACCGCCTAAGCCGCCACCTCCACCAGCACCACCTCCAAAACCTCCCCCGGCACCACCACCAATACCTCCACCGTGGCCTCCTCCAAGTCCTCCACCAGCACCACCTCCTAGACCACCACCAGCACCACCTCCAAAACCTCCCCCGGCACCACCACCAATACCTCCACCGTGGCCTCCTCCAAGTCCTCCACCAGCACCACCTCCTAGACCACCACCGGCACCACCTCCTAGACCACCACCGGCACCTCCCCCGGCACCACCACCAATACCTCCACCGTGGCCTCCTCCAAGTCCTCCACCAGCACCACCTCCTAGACCACCACCGGCACCACCTCCTAGACCACCACCGGAACCTCCTCCAACACCACCACCAATACCTCCACCGTGGCCTCCTCCAAGTCCTCCACCAGCACCACCTCCTGCGCCACCTCCTAGACCACCACCGGAACCTCCTCCAAGTCCTCCACCAGCACCTCCTCCTGCGCCACCTCCTAGACCACCACCAGAACCTCCTCCAACACCACCACCAATACCTCCACCGTGGCCTCCTCCAAGTTCTCCACCAGCACCTCCTCCTGCGCCACCTCCTAGACCACCACCGGAACCTCCTCCAACACCACCACCAATACCTCCACCCTGGCCTCCACCAATGCCACCTCCGAATCCTCCACCTGCCCCACCTCCTAGACCGCCACCATGGCCTCCACCTACACCACCACCAAAGCCTCCACCAGCACCGGCACCTCCACCGCCACCAATTCCTTCTCCGAAACCTTTCCCGCCACCAAACACACCACCAAGTCCACCACCACCCAACGTCTCCTTCTCAAATCTCCTACACTCCACAACCCCAATCACTACCACTACAAGCATCAACGCAAGAAACCCATAAGATACTTTCCCCATATCTTTTAGTAAGTGTTCTAGTTCTTGTTATTCAGCAAACAGTTGTTCTACCTTTCACTTAACTAAGTACTAACACTATATATAGTAATGAGAGCATTTATGAGATATGGTTGAGAGACCTTCAAGATCTCCTTCAAACCGCGTTTCTCCGCATGTTCTCATGTCCCAATCTCATGTTCAAAACTTTTCTACGAAGCAATTAATGAGTGATACCAAGTGCCTCTTTCTTTTTAGTATTAGTCTTCTATTCCTATCGTAACCTGGCTGTCACCCTTCATTTAATTCCATGTTCACCTAGTTTACGTATTGAACATTGTATACAGCTTGTACCTAGTATAGCTATACTCCCTCCTCTTGTTCATATAAATTACTCTAGTTTTCTATACTTGTCTAACCAGTTGAATCAACTGATGATGAAATAATGACTATTGTAGAATAAGAACCTGCAGAGAAAATTCAAAACAAATACTACTAGTTCGAAAAAAACTCTGAACTATGAGAATAGACATTGGAGGAAGGTGAGGATGTAATGTTTTTAAAGAATATCGTATAGCGTACTTTTTTTTTTACATATAGACTATAGAGCTTCTCAACTACTTTGGATTTGGTAGCCCATATTAAATAATCTTATCTCCAAGTGTGGCAACAACAACGAAGGGGTAAGAGCTCAAACAAGGATAATGAGGAATAAGTTTGAGAAGTACTGGGATGGATTTGATAATATGAATCCTCTTGTGACTATTGCTAGTGTCTTCGATCCCAGGAACAAGCTTCAATTTGCTTCTCTTTGCTTTGATCAACTTTATGGAAAAGGTACAATAAAGAGTAGGCAACATTATAGTAACCTTTGCAATATTATGAAGAAGCTTTATGATCAGTATAGTCTTAGGCTAACAAAACCGTGTGAGATTGCTGCTTCTGCTCAGCCGACTGTGATCTTAGAGTTATCAGACGATGAAGATGGTTGTGAAAGGATGGATTCAATATACAACAAGCTAACCATCATAAGGAGTACTGAAGATATCTTTAGTGAGTTAGACATCTATTTGGCAGAGAAAACTGAGATCCGAGCGGACAACAGTTTGGGTATGCCTTATAATGTTCTATCATGGTGGAAGAAAAACACGTCCAAGTTTCCTATCTTATTAGAAATGGCTAGAGATGTTCTAGCAATTCAAGTATCTTCAGTAGCTTTAGAGTCTGCATTTAGTACTAGTGGCCGAGTGTTGGATCCTTATAGGAGCTCTCTAACTTCTTATATGGTGGAGGTTTTGATTTGCACACAACAATGGTTGCGATGTGCCTATAAATCTCAAGTCGAAGTTGCTAACTTGGTCCAAATGTTAGAAGAAGTTGAGTTCCTTGAATCACTAGGTAAATAATAAGTAATATAACTTTATGTGTCTTTGTTTTCTTCTCTTGGATCTGTTGGTAACTTGCTGTATATTTGTCTATGTTTTTGTAGATTCTCGGAATTCAATGGCAACCCCTCACTGATTCTTGTTCGTAGGGAAGGTAACTATGTTCTCCTTTGTTTAGTACTTTAGTTTAATTTCAGAATTTCCTTGTTTAGTCAATGTTTAATAGTTTATACATGTGTTTATTTTGACAAGTTGATGTCTGATGGTATTGTTTTTTAACTTTTTTTTCCTGGATCCAGCCTTCACATAACTGCTGCTATTTTGTCTTTTTTTGGGTGCGGATTGCAGCGTGTAATAGACCTAACTCTACCATTAGGTGCTTGGGGAGGCTTACAAACTATTAATCTAACCATTTACCATCTTTGTTTTGTATTTTGTAATGAATACTTGTTGTGGGGTTTCAAACTACAAGTATTCATTACAAGTATAAATCCTTTTTGTGTATGTATTTGGTTAGGTGTTACTCCCGGTTAGTTAAAAATCAATATTTTGGTTCATTTATGCTTGTAATCGGGTTAAAAAAACCGAACTAATGTAAATGACAGATTTTTTCGGAACTGTTTAAATTAGCTAAAACCGAACCGAATAATAGGTAAACCGAACCGAATAAACCGATTTTTTTTCGGGTCTATTTCGGATCAAATACACCATTCCGATTAAACCGGATAACTGATTATACCAAACCGAAAAACTCGTTTAAACCGATATATAGAGCTTCTCAACTACTTTGGATTTGGTAGCCCATATTAAATGCAAAATCTCCACTCACTTTCATTAGCCCCTACGAATACTTTACCCGCATGCTCTTATTTGACTTATACATTTTAAATTTTTTTTTTAATTTAAGAAATTTACTTTTATTTTTCATCTCAGATCTCTCACTAATATTCTTAAAACATATCAAATGGCAGTTTAAATATATTCAATTATATTATTATTATTAGCTATATTTATTTATTTAATCTATAATTGTAATATTAACAATATAGTTAATATTAATAATTTTAATAGCAATATTAACAATATAATACCTTAAATAATATAACCAAAGAGTTATATTCTGTTAAATAACAAAATTAATATATCATTAAATTATACACCATAAACTTATAAGAAAAAAAACTTTAAATGGTCCATGATAAGATGAAGATATGAAGTCTATATATAAAGGATACAAATAATAATTATACATGATTTTTTTAAAAATGTCAAAATATTATTTTTAATTTTCCAATCTCATATTTTCTAATATTTAATATTATTTTATTAACTAAAACAATACTAATTTAATATCATTGTATATTTGCATTGATCTTAATTACTAATATTTTAACTACAATATTAATTTATAATTTACACTTATGCATAATGGAATTTGGTAGAGAGATAATTTTGTTTTATGATTATGCAGAAATTAAAATAGAAAATGATAACATATAAACTTAAAAAAAACTAAACCAATGATAATATGCCATGTGTACGTAAGATGAGTTTCATGAGCTCTTTATGGGAATAATGCTCTCTAAGACTTGATAACATTTAAAAATTAAAAGGATTGGTCAATCAATATCTCACTTCCTTGTGCTCATTCTTTTGTCTCTCGGGGTTATCAATGTACACAGTAGGGGTGGGCAAAATATCCAGGATCCGAGATCTGATCCAGGATCCGCTCCGATCCGATCCGAAAAACCGGATATCCATGGTGTCTGGATCCGGATCCGGATATTTTATTTTAAAAATCCGGATATCCGGATCGTGGTGTCCCCCCAATACACTATCACTAACACCATCCACAATTTTCTTATTTAAGAGACAATATTTTGAAGTATGTCCTTTTTTATTACATTCGTAAGGTACCCTGAGGACTAAACCCTCTCTTAAAAATCCAGACATCCGGATCCGTTTTATGTATAGTTTTTATTTAAAATATATGTATAATATTTATATATATACTATATAATAGCTTGAATTTGATATAAAATATCACAAATTTTTTTTTATTTGAATTATTTGTGTATTTTTAAAATCTTACATAGTAAATATGTTTAAAAATGTTTATAAAAATTAATTTAAAATATTTTATATAATATTTTTTATTTTTTTTATTTATTTTTAATAAATTTCTATTATTATTTTAAGATTTTAAGCTATTTTTGGCGGATCCGGATATCCGCGGATATTGACGGATTCAGATAATTATTTCTCGGATCCGACGGATCCAGATACCCTAAAAATTCCGGATATCCGATCCGTGTCCACCCCTAGTACACAGTGCAAACAAAAGAAATCAAGTCTTGAGACTCTATGACTACTGTTACTTTTTTTCCGGTGAACTGAACTCAAATACTCTCTTCTTCTCTTACTAATCTCACCGGAAACAAAACCCTCTATCCTCCTCCGGTGTCGTTAGACTCACACACACGCACACACATATACATACGATGATACAAACTCTCTCCTGCCCAACTTATGTGTGACTAATATGGCATCATCAACATCATGTCGCTGCCGCTAGCGTTTGCCATTGAAGATGGGAGTTTCAGAGGAACGGGAAGTTCGAGAATGATGAGGAAATAGGAGCGTTCTGACTCTCGGATGTATTGAACCTCACCGTTCATAAGCTTCAGTATCTTTCGACATACACTTAGACCTAATCCTTCAGGGCTCGTCCACCTGCTGCTATGGAACATGTCTCGCACCAGCTCTGGAGGTAGACCTTCACCTGGGCACGCCATTCTGTAAACAGATAAAGAAGATGAAGACATAGCAGATCATCCAAATTTTAACACTTTTAAGCCGGTTTGTTCGAATCAATTCGAAGTAACATTACCATCCTATACAGTTATGGGCAAGAGGCGAAACGTACCTGAATTCTGTGCGGATAGCCGGGAAACCATCAGCCGTTTGCTTCGAAACTTGGCTTAGATTGATCTCCACCCACTCTTGCGACGGTGCATACCGGATTATACTCAGCAGATACTCAGCCAGGAGCTGTTGAATCCTTGTCTGGTCTCCATAAACAGATATTGATTTGATCTCTTCAGGAATGTCACGGATCAGCTGAAGACCTCTTTCCCTTAATAAGAACATCGCTTGGCTTACAATTGCGTTTATGACGCTTCCAAGGAAGAACTCTGCTTTCACTAGCGCAAACGAACTGATCATATGCAAAAACAAATTTGGAATGTGGTCAAATTTTGTGAGTAGAAAACCCCATTTTGTAGAGAATTCTAACTACACTCACCCGTCTTCAATGCTTTCAAGATCCATGTCACCGACGATCCTAGAGATCTGTTTTTCGCAAGAAACACTCGTTTCAAGAAACTGCTTCTGATCCTCGTTCAAGTTTGTGGCCTCCAACAATGAGTTTGCAAAGCGCAACCCGCTCAAAGGACTCTTTATCACCTGACAAATGTAAGCCAACTCTTTCGCCTTCGTAAAACACTCTGTGTCTTGCCTCCGTTGGACTGCTAAAGCTTGCTGCAGCTCTGGACTCGGGATCTGCAAGAAACAGAAAGCTCCAATGACTTTTCCGTCGAGGCTAACCCGCTTGTTTGCAGTCAATAGAGCTTGAACAAACTTCCCATTGCGGTCAAAGAACGGGATAGGGAACTTATCAGTCTCTTGACCACCAATGGCATTATGCAATACAATCATGAACCTGGTTAAAGCATCAGGACCATTTAGTCTACAACAGTTCCCAAACACTTCCCCAACAAGCATTTTCCCAATCACTTCACTGCGAGACCAACCCGTAAGCTTTTCCATCGCGGTGTTCCATTCCAGGCAGCACGTGTTCTCATCCGCAGCAAAGATTGGTGGAATCAGCGGATTTGGGCTGTGGATAATAGCCTTGTAGTCTCCTTGTATGTTGATGAACTTATCCATTACGATTTTCTGACCAGTAACATCCTGTCCAACAAAACAGACGCCGACGATGTTGTTTAAGTAGTCCTTGCTTGAACACGCGTTCACTACCATGAAAACGGCTTTCCCTTGGAGTTCGGGGATGAAGGTTTTCAGCTTTACCTCCACGTTCTTGTCCTCATCCCCTGCATTGATTCCCAAATGCAACACATTAATCAAATATCCCAGACAGAGATTTAGAAAATAGTTGGAGAGTTGAATATACCTCTCAGAGCACGAGAAAGAAGCTTATTGACAGTTTCTTCATTCTCTTTGTATATTAGATCAGAAACCAGAGACTTCCCCATAGCTTCTTCAACCGAGAGACCTGTCAACTCTGCAATCTTTGCGTTCCATCCATTGATGCAGCCTCCAGCGTCGACAGCAAATATAGGAACAGTTGCAGTCTCGATGAGCCTAACCATCTCTCTCAAGAACTGCACCTAACTCATCAAGCCCCTGCTCTCCGGACATATCCCTACATGGCTGAACCGCACCATCCACAGCTTTAGAATTCATAGCCACCTCAGATTCTTTAAAAGAATCTCTTAAAATAAGCTGGAGCGAGTGAATCGCATCCATTTCTGCTGTTTCCCATGGCTGACTCCGACTCTTAACAACTTCAAGAAAAGCCTGAAAGGACGAACGGGGATGCATCCGTTGCCCATCATCTTTGTCCTCAGGATGATGCTTAGCGCCTCCCCATTTGATTTCTTTCGCAGTGTGAGATCGGAACCAGAAAAGAAAGTCTCTTTTGGTGATATACGCAACCGCCATACCGCAGACAGCATCCCCTAACGCAGCTGCACCAGGATATCCTGCATCGCCTAAACTATCTGTGCTTAATCCGGTTGAATCCGCGTGATTCGCTAGCAACCACTCAACAATGTCTTTTATCTGAACTTCAGTTGGAGCAACACCCAACGGGTAATACTTACTATGATAAAGAAACGCTGCACCATCACATTTCACCAAGTCCATGATACTAGGACTCTGTGTAACAATTCCAGCAGGCGAATCACGAAGAAGCATATCACATAACAGGGTCTGCGTTCTCAAAACGTGTTTCTCTGACATTCGCAAAGCTAACTGCAACTCCAGGTTTAACTGTAAGCCAAATGCCTGCATTAGAAACTCGCAAGCATACCTCAAAGGAAACGGAATGCAGCGAGAAGAGGTGTGATGACAAACGACTAAACCCCAAAGCCTCATCGAGTTTCTCCCACCGCCAACATTGTTCCCATCTTCTTCATTGCCGTTTATTATAACCGCCATTGCTAAAGATGCAATAGATCCCATGTTAGCCATATACTGAGAGTGACAACCATGAGGAGCCCGAAGAGTAGAACCAACCAAGCACATAGATTGAGTGAGCCTATCATCTTGCACTACATGAACCGGCGTGGCGTGGCAATCTACAATCATACGAACACGGTTCTGCTTAAACAAGAACCGTGACGCTTGAGGAATATCAGTGGCTGGATAATGCAGACCAATGTAAGGTTCCAAATCCTCTCGCTTACTCTCAGCTACAACTTCACCATGCTCGTCTTCATGAAACTTGTAGACCATTACACGGTCGTACCCAGTGAGGTCTCTGACGCTTTCCACAACAGTGTCACAGAGAAGCTTAATGTCACCACCGGGAAGCGATTGTAACTGCGAAATCGCACGAACCGCGAGTTTTTGCGATTGGACCGCACCAGCGATGGAAAGCGCTGGGTCTTCAGTTCTAGCTGGCTCTAAATCGATCACAACTCCAACATCGATCCTATGGAGAATTGCGTAGAAAGGTTTACCTGTGTTCTTTGAATGGATCCAAACCGGATTCAGCAGTGTGATTTCTCGAGCCACGAAGGCACGCTCGAGGAGAATTGAGCTCGACGGAGCAAAGAGAGATCGCACATCAGTTCCCATCGCCAAAATCTCCGGTTTCTCGAGGCTAGGAACGGATTGAGGCATAAGCCCTAACATTTCCCGCGCGTTTTCACTATATCCGATGATTCTAAAGGTGGATTCATCGACGGCGATCATACATCCGGAAGGCTGTATGTAACCGCCTCGCTGGATCCTAGAGAGATACGCAGTGATCTGTTGCTCAGGTATAGAGGAGCCATACGTCGTCGTTTTGAGTGATTGTGAGTAGTCGAATGACTTCCCTGACTCGCCGGACTGTTCAAACACGGCGTGGAGTCTCGCGTCGACGGTGTACTGTTGAATTGCTTTGCTCATTGACACTGAATGACTCTGCGGCTGATTTTGCTGCGGCCTAAGGGATTTCGTCCCCGACGATTGAGCTTGTTCTCTTCGGTTACGAGACGTGTTAGCAGTATTGTCGACTCGGTGACTTGACGACGCTTCCTCTCCACCACCTCCGCCGCGGCCACTACCGCTACCTCCGCCGCGGCCACTATCGCTACCTCCGCCGCTTCCGGAAACCATGCGGTTAAAATTTCGGTAGACTGTTTTTTCGGAATTTACCTCGGGACTAAGCGTCAATTCATCACAAGTATTTGAAATCTGGAGGTCCCCAGCAGCCGAAAGTAATTATCGGAGACGAATTTTTCATCTGGGCGGCTCTTGATTCAAGATTTTTCTCAGCTCTCGGGAAATTCTCCAGATTACGTCACAGATTATGGCAGAAATAGTCTCGAAATTCTGCTGAAAATTGAAACCGAGAGATTCTGGTGGACTAAATAATAAAAGTGTTCCTGAGAGCTTCAAAAAGAGGAAATAATTTACATTGAATTTTCTCGGGATAACAAACGACTGAGATTTTTCGAAGAGGTGGCAAAATTGGGATCAGAAATAGTGAGAAAATTAAATTACAACAACAGGTAGAAATTTTTTTGGGTTAGTTACAGAAACCAATTAATGAAGCAGAGGCAAGTGTGAGAAAAAGAGAGAGATAATATAGTCAGCGAGTGTCTCGTCGTTTTACTTATTGGCTTTTTTTCTACTCTTTTTATTTATCTTCGAATTTTACCTTTATCTGTTGTGATTTTTTATAAAATGACCCCAAAAACGTGTGTGATTATCAATTTAACCCAGAGCTTAGTTTTGTCGTTTTTTCTCCGAGGAGAGAAGAGAAAGATCCAAGAGACTGGCCCAAGGTCACGTGGGCTATGCTTTATTCTCTATAGTGGACGCACGTGGCCCCTGGGCCCATAGCGCGTGGTCGCTCCTGGAGTGGTCGAATCTTGAGGACATCTAAAAATTTAATCGGATCAATATCGCATCATCAATACCAATTTCAAATCGTCTACTTTTGTTTGGTTTCAATTCGTTGCAATGTCTAAATCCGATTAAACGTAAAGGTGATCGAAATAGATGAATGGTGGATATCAAACCTGCTCGTCAAAAAGCTGATGGTTGTTGTTACCTATCCCACATTTAGTGAAACAAGCACTAGTTCAAATAGGAAAAATTTGAGTGTTCACATTACAAATTTGCTATATACACTGCTTAATTAAGTGCTATGCGTTTTTGTAATTTGATATTGTTTGAGTTCGTATAAGGGGTCATTAGGATTTTAGGAATTTCGAATACATCTTACGTCGACTGTCTTTTCTCTGTGTAACTCTTATGTTGGGGCTGCTTTGCATATTAAACTCAGTCGAAAATATTATGTATGTCAATAACATAAGTTAATGCATTTGCATTCCGTTGTACCTATATCATCTAACTTGTTTCAATTCGACTTTTACAGTTGTATAGTCTTAGCTTTCGTATATATGCAAAACATGAATTACATATAGTTCAGTCAGTGATGCCATATTTCTCAAGTCTCATTTTTATTTGCAGTTTTCTACTGGAGATTTTCTTTACTCTCGAGCAATTCGTCAGTTATTATTTAACTAGAACAAATAAAAATCAAAGCTAAACTAGAACCAGAAAAGGAAAATGAATTAAGTTTTCTCATTAATTAAACAATGTATTATCAGTAGATTTATATAATGTCTGTACACGACGAAAATTAGCTTTTCGTTTAACGAACGCACAACAGAAAGCCAATTAGAAGATTCAAAGAAACTCAACGTCTTGTACTCTTGTTAATATGTAAACCGGCTATACCAAAAAAAAAAAAAAAAATGTAAACCGGAGCTCACTGAACAGTCTCAGTTTCAATATACTACTGTATTTCATTATTTTGCTATAAATTTGCTCTTAACATCTGATCGATCGACACGAGTCGTCCAAAACGACAGAATTTTAAAGTCATAGAAATAAATAATTGGATTATTCGATGAGAGTATACCCCCACATATTGAACATACAATTATTTTTCTTGGGGAAAAAAACATAGCTTTCAAATCAATAATAAAAAGAACATAAAAGTGTATTAAAAAAATGATAAAGAGAAAAGGTAGCAGAGAAGATAGGAATGGTCGGAGGGCCCATTTACATAAAACAATTTTGGGCCGCGTCACAGTTTTACGTTTAGTCACTTCTTTTGTCCTTTTTTTTTTTTTGGTTGTTGTTGCATGAATAATTTCGCCATATCTTGTTGTTTTGCTTTCGAGTTCCATTTCATCATAACAAACCACTATGTTTGTTTGGACACTGTTACATCATACATTTTAAGTATGACGACAAAAAAATTGAAAACTATTTCGCCATATCTTTTTGTTTTCATTTTAACTTGAAAACAAAAAAATTGCTAGATCGTTGATGCAAGGAAAAAAGAAAAAGTATTTATATTGAATTGAAGAAAACTATAAATTGTTTATCAAAAAAAAAAACTATAAATTGAAGAAAAATAAACTTAATCGTGCACCTATCCACACCAGAGTGTACAAGTTCATTGGGTAAGAATCTCCCTCAGAGTTTTAAGCCAATAATAGGCTATCACGTGTCACTGAAATCCAATTCAGCTAAGCCATCCAAAACTGTAGCAACGTGGCCGAATATTACACAGTAGTAGTACTCTTCAGCACAAGTACCAAATCACCCTTAAACTAACACTACAACATTCATAAGAACTGAAAATCAATGGAGGGGTAACATCGTAATTTTAAGAACCATCGTTCTTCTTCCCCGAGCCCGCCTAGCTTCTCCGTCTCTCTCCTCCATGAAAGCTCACAACGGTTTTATCAGTTAAAAGCTAAATTTTTAAACAATGCACTATTTCGTACCGACTTCTTCGTCGACATCTCCTTCTCCAGCTAACACTTCTTCATTCTCTCTTTTGTTTCTCTCTCCTTCTCAAATTCCTGAGAATCTCTATAAATTACCTGCGAAGATCCATATCGGAACCCATGGAATCTCCGGTCAATCGTTTCTCATACATCCTACGAGCTCATCTAAGAACACTTCTCTGTGTGCAGTCGTCGACAAGTCTTCTTCAGGTGTATCATCGCAGCAAAATGAATCTACGAATGACGAAGGAGAGGAATTAAATACGGAGGGAGTATTAGTAGTTCGACGACCGTTGTTGGAGAATTCCGACAAGGAAGAGGAGAAAACGTATCCAGCTACGATCGATGCCGGTCTTAGTAAAATAGCGAAGAAGATGCCTATATTTGAGCCGGAGAGATCGGAATCGTCATCGTCTACTTCAGCTGCGGCTGCTGCAAGAGCTCAAGAGAAGCCACTTGCGGTGAATTTGGACTTATCTCTGTACAGAGCAAAGGTTCTAGCGAGGAATTTTAGATACAAAGACGCTGAGAAGATTCTGGAGAAGGTAAACACTGTTTTCTTCTCTATGATCATGCAATTATGCTTCTTCCAGCAATCAATGTCTGTGATTATAATAATGGTATAATGGATGGTTAGATTCTTGATGAATGATCTGTACTGCCATCATTGAAAGAGAGATAAAATGTAGCAAGTTGAAAACGTTTACTTAATCTAATCCTATCTTGTTTGGGTTTTTAAGTGCACAGCTTACTGGCCGGAGGATGGGAGATCGTACGTGGCATTGGGGAAGATATTGAGCAAACAATCGAAGTTATCCGAAGCTCGAATCGTGTATGAGAAAGGGTGTCAAGCTACACAAGGAGAGAATGCATACGTTTGGCAGGTGGTTGTATGGCTTTTTATTTGATTTTGGCATGAGTTTTGAAGCATTTTGATTGATTCACTTGAAGGCAACTTTGTGTGTATCTTTACCAACAACACAATTTTGTTATTGGAACAGTGTTGGGCTGTCCTGGAAAACAGATTGGGAAATGTAAGAAAAGCCAGAGAATTGTTTGATGCAGCTACGGTGGCTGACAAGAAGCATGTAGCAGCATGGCATGGATGGGCAAACCTGGAGATAAAACAAGGAAATATTAGTAAAGCTAGGAATCTGCTAGCCAAAGGTCTCAAGTTTTGTGGTCGAAACGAGTATATCTATCAAACACTTGCCTTGCTGGAGGCCAAAGCTGGCCGCTATGAACAAGCAAGGTACCTGTTCAAGCAGGCAACCATATCCAATTCGAAGAGCTGTGCCAGTTGGTTGGTAAGTGTTTTGCATCATCAGACATGTTTGTGATAAGAGCTAGGAAAATGCCATTCCATATAGTTGCATCCTCTTAGATAACTGTGTAAAAAAGAGAATGCTACTTAGCTTCTACCATTTTCATGGAACCAAATTCTGGCCTCCCCTGTCTTTTGTAGGTGGCTTGTAATTAGAGGTTAAAAAAATGTTGTGAATGAGCCTCTCTTTTCTTGATACATGCTCATTTTTATGAACAGGCATGGGGACAGTTGGAGATACAGCAGGAAAGATTCCCAGCTGCTAGAAAGCTTTTTGAGGTAACTGCTACATCCTCTTTTCTATTTCCCATTCACAATGAGGTCAAAGCAGCAGAGGCTCTGATCACGCATTTCTTTTTTCACAGAAAGCTGTCCAGGCAAGCCCCAAGAATAGATTTGCGTGGCACGTGTGGGGGGTATTTGAAGCTGGAGTAGGTAACATTGAACGTGGAAGAAAGCTCCTGAAGATAGGTCATGCGCTAAATCCTAGAGACCCTGTACTCCTTCAGTCCCTTGGCTTACTGGAGTACAAACACTCATCTGCTAATCTTGCCCGGGCTTTACTAAGGAGAGCATCAGAGCTTGATCCTAGACATCAACCAGTTTGGATTGTAAGTATACAAGATTTGAATTGGTTGTACTTTACATTAGACCTGCTCAAATAGTTTCGGTTTATATATTTTCTTTATAGTTTGAGCTTTAGATATTTCCTAACAGATTTTTTCTTTTTAGTGATTTAAGTTGTACAGAAACTTAACCATTCACTTAGTCTTTACAAATTACAATTGTGTATGCATGGAAGAGGAATTGATCGGTGAAAGTGTATTCTGGTTTAGGCTTGGGGTTGGATGGAATGGAAAGAAGGAAACACAACAACAGCTAGAGAACTTTACCAAAGAGCTCTCTCCATTGACGCAACAACTGAAAGTGCTGCTCGTTGTCTACAGGTATAACTAACTAATTCTTTCATACGCAACTTCATGTGTCCTGTCTCTGCAAGTGAACATAAATATTTTAAAAACTAGGGAATAAGACCTATCAACCAAAAACTTGTTGGAATAATAATTTAGCCATCAAGTTTGATAAAACATTAGCATATTTGGAGGATAATGCCGAAATAAATTCTTTGTCTGGACAGGCGTGGGGAGTTCTAGAGCAGAGAGCAGGAAACCTTTCAGCAGCAAGAAGATTGTTCAGAGCATCACTGAACATTAACTCACAAAGCTACGTTACATGGATGACATGGGCACAACTTGAGGAAGATCAAGGAGACTCCGAACGTGCTGAGGAAATCCGTAACCTTTATTTCCAACAAGTAAGCTCTTCTTTTACTCATCCTTGATCTTCTTCTAGTGGAGTTTTATTCATCTGATGATAACTTTTCTTCATTGCAAAACAGCGCACAGAGGTTGTTGATGATGCCTCATGGGTCACAGGATTCTTAGATATCATTGACCCGGCTTTAGACACCGTTAAAAGGCTCTTGAACTTTGGTCAGAACAATGACAACAACAGGTTAACTGCTACTCTTAGAAACATGAATGGAGCCAAAGATAGCCAATCTAATCAGCAACTCGAGAGCTCTGTGGGACGCGAGGACACTGATACTGGGAGTGGTTTTAACCTCGATGCGTTTTTACGCGAGAAACTCTCGTTGGATCCGTTGAAGCTGGACGTTAATCTGGATTCTCAAAGGTTAGGGAGATTCACTAGAGGGAAAATAAATGGCGCTTGAAAAAAATATGGGGGAAATGTAATTTTGAAAAATCATTAGGTAATTGTTAAAATTTAAAACCAACACTTTTACTGGAGAAAATTATAAATGTAAAAAAATTTGTGGAAGATTCTTCTCATTAGAAAATTACTAATGTAGTTTTCTGCAGTTGATTATCCTTTGATCAAGGATTAATATAAGTGGCGGCATGTGTAGTGTCCATTAAGATTAACGCTTACCTTAAATTTGGGAAAATTTCCGGAGCATTATTATTATTGAGAAACGAATTTATTTTGAGGAACGATTTGTATTTGGATTTTAATTTTAAAATTAATTTCCCCGCGAAAGCACAACTAATGGAATGTTCTGAATCCCGCCGATAAAACCACGGCAATTTTAGTAATGGCAAATCTAGGGTTTGTAATTGGCAATCGAGCTCTGATGGGGGATACAAACGGAGCATCGCTCATTGAAATCGATGACCAGAAAGAAGTAGAAGATCCCTTTCTGGCTTTCATCGACTATGCCAGAACGGTGATTTCACCGGAAGATAACGAAAATGAGGATGAGGAGAGCAAGAGGGATCCCAGCGAAGCCACGACTGAGGCTAGTGGTCCGGGTTGGGGCTGGATCGCCTCGCGTATCTTGAAAACATGTACTGCTTATTCGAGCGGTGTCACTGCCGCGATTCTGTTGTCCGATCTCTTTCAGGTGATGCACAGTCTCTCCTACTTCGATTTTGATGTTTTTCAATCTGGGGGAGCTTTGATTTGATGAGGCAGTCTTCTTCGATTTTGACATTTTTTTTTGTAGGCATGGCATGAGCAAAACAAATCAGGAATGTCAAAGAAGAAGCCGGAACTTATAGATCAGTTGATAAAGAGTCACAGAAGAAGAAGACTCGCTAATACTGTTACTATAGACTCGATTTATGAGAAGAATTTTTTGTCCATGAATAGCGTTTTGGAAGCAGTTATTATCAACGCCGATGTTCTTCCTGGTATCTAACAAATCCTGACTTCATTTTCATTTCCGGTGCACTACTGTGCTAAATAGGTGGTGGTTTATAAATTCAAACATAAATGTGATTTCAGGTACAAACATATTCATGGTTACACTTGGGGATTTTTGGAGCTCCAACACCATTGATCTCTATCTACACCGCAGGTATGCTTACTCATAAGAGATGAATTTGACTGCTTGTTTATGATGTTTGTATAGAGATTCTTATAAACATCTAACTAATGTCTCTTGCATAGATATTATGAGTTGGTGGAAACTCCAAATGGGATTCTTACGAAAGGCAGAGAGGTTTTGATCACTGGATGCTACCTTCGTACCGCGAGAGAAGGATTTGGCACTCCACGGTTACTTCCAACAGAGTATCTTGTCATATTGCTAGATGAGGTTCGTTTTTGTCAATATTCTGAAAGAGAAATTATAACTGCAGTCTTGGATTTACTTAGAAGTTAGTTCTAACATATCAGTCTTCATATGAAATCTTATATGGAAACAAACTGCTTAGTCTTCACCTGACTTTCAAATTCTACAGGACCAAGATGATGATGCAATCCTCATAGCAGCTCAATTTTGTTCTGATACTTTCTCATCGGTTTCTCTTGATGCTTTCAACAATGGAACTTCATACTCTTTGTATGCTAGGTAAGAGAGTGTGTGCGTGTAATATCACTCAATACTGATCTTAGTAAAAGTAACTCACTACTCACATTCCTAGTTGCAAACGTTCCAGAAATTTCATACACTAATTAGATTTATCAGATCAAAATATTTTGCAAACAGTGATTAGATTTATCAGATCAAAATATTTTGAAAGTAATGACTAGTACCATTTCAAGTGTTGTTGTGGTTTCATAGTTAAGTTGTAGAAAGATGCGTAAAAGTACCTCATGAAAAAAGATGTATGAAGTATCTGTTTTAAGAGATTGAGTAGTTACCATGACTTAACTTCTATTGGCTATTTATTCTAAAGTAATATTGCATTTTGCCCCTCTTGGTTTGAGAGCAGGATTGAATCTATAGGTCCTCTGGAATCTGAACTCAAGTTTAGTACTGCACATAGAAGGCAAATTGCACTTATAGATGGTGACGGTGATCAGTTAAAATTTATCTTGTGGGGAGAGCAAGTCATTGTAGCAAACCTCCTGAGGTAAGCTCCTGGATGATGCTTCTACCTTAACTTTTTGTAGCAACCCCTTCTTAAAAATTCGTTTTCAGTGTGGGAAGTGTGCTTGGGATTGAGAAGCCTTATATTTCTAGTCTTGAAGAGAGTGCAGTGGAAGGGAAGGATGAGTTCTGCCTTGAATATGGTAGTGCAACACATCTCTATCTAGTGCCAACAACCTTACAAGAGGAACGGGTAGATGAACTTTTCTGTTCCTCTTTTTTTCCTGAGGCAGATTTTTGCATTGATTTCTGATGTCACCAATGTTGAGTAAGTTGTTTTTGTTTCTCTTCAGGTTTGTGTAGCATTGTCCCAAAATCAGTGTCAAGGATCTAAACTGCTTGGTTCAGTCGCAGTTTCGCAGGTGACACTGCCTCGTGACGCAGAGGGGTCTATAGATTTCAGTAATTATCCTTTTCGGGTGAGTAGAAGTTAAGATACCATTTTTTTCAAGCATCATATTTACTGATGGTTTTGTAAATCTAGAGGTTTTGATAATTTTCTTTTGGAAATTCACTGCTTCGTAGATAAATTATTAGAGAATGGTTGAGGAGATTATATATTATTCAGATTATATGTAAAATCTGCTCTGGCAATCATTTGAGAATCTATTGCTTAGCTGCATCTGCTAATATTCCTCTCCTTGGTTGAAGTTCTGCAGACAAATATTACGGACATTCGCGACAAAACCACTGGCATCAGTCTCTATGGTGTTGTAACAGATATCTTATCTGATCCAAAAGCCACAGGAGTGGTATTTTCTTTGAAAATTGAAGACACAACTGGAGCTATATGGGCCAAGCTCCATTTTACTAGTTACTGGTATAAAAGTGTTTCATGAATTCCAAAACAACATCTGAACAGCAATTCAGAGCCTCGAACATTCTGTTTATTGAGCTGTTTATTTTGATGGTTTCCAGGTCGTTGGGAATGTTAGGGCTTGGCCACGTCGTGTATGTGTCTGGGTTATCCTGCAAAATCACAAAAGAGAATTGGTAAGCGCTCTCTTACTTTGAAACTGAGAGCTATACTCATCCATTTGCTATTGGGAAACTGATTTAGCTCAAGCATGAATGGAGTCCTTACCAATAAGTATCAGTAGGTATTGATTTATTAGTCTAGCTTAAACATTAATGGAATTCATGTTTTTGGTGGAGCAGCCTTGAGGTGTTATGGCATGAGAAGGACGAGAAAGCTACATTCATCAACCTTAGCTGCTTGCCTGCATTTCTGACCTCTTCTTGTCTTCACAAAGTCTCCACTCTCTCCCAAATATCACAACAGAGAAAACCTTCAATAAACGTTCGTCTCACTTTCTAAATGATCCACGGAGCTTTATATGGTGTTTCCTTTCTACGTGTTACTCATATATTTTTGGACAGATTTGTCGGGTTAAGCTGGATGAGATCGACCAATGCCATTATATCAACACAAGATTATCGCATAGTGTTTGCGGCCATTTCATAGACGAAGAACCATCATCATCCTCAACATCATCATCACATGGAAAGAATCTGCATTGTAGCTTCTGCAGAGTAAACTGCAACAGTAACGCAGGATCAGAAGTAGTGAGAACCTTCCACATAATGATAACACTCGCAGATGAGGAAACCAAACTATATGCGTGGTGTACTGGTCAGTCCGCATCAGCTATACTTCAGATTTCCCCTGATGAATTCTGTGAGCTCCCTGAGGTAACAAAACAATCTATTTCGTTATAAACTTTGTTAATTTATGGCTGTAAAAATCAATAAAAGAAGCAATGGTAAAATTGGTTCAGGATGATCAGCTAATGTATCCGTCTTCATTGGAGAACGAGTGGTTTCTAGTGGCCTTAGCAAAGAGCGGTAGCCGGAATTTGGATTCCGGTCATCGGTTGTCTCATGAGACGGAGGCGAGTTGCTGGGAAATCACACGCGCTCTCAAGATTTAAAGCTACCTTTTTTTGTAATATTTTTTTTTTACAGAATCTGACCGTGTTGAATTTAGTGGAGAGAATGTTAGAATTAAGGACGTGGCTTGATGTCTGTTATCTCTTGTCCGTTAAATTTACCTCCGTGAAGATATTTTTGTTAACCACTGTTTCACTTGTACGGCTGTGATCTTCGTTGAATACATCCAATGGTCAGGGACGTAGTGAGATCGTAGGACAACGTCACAGAGGATAACTCTTTGTTTATATATCAACCGTTGATTTAATTAATCTCCGAAGTCTAGTCCTTTCCCACAACCATACCTATTCGTCTTCGAGTGTTGTTGCTTTGGTAAATTCCAAAGAAAGAATCAAATCAGGTTTCAGAGAAAAAGGTATCATCACAGAGACGAGAGTTATGGCGGAGAGTGGTGGACGGAAGATCGGAGTAGCGGTGGATTTCTCAGAGTGTAGCAAGAAGGCTCTGAGCTGGGCGATCGATAACGTGGTTCGTGACGGAGATCATCTCATCCTCATAACCATCGCTCACGATATGCATTACGAGGAAGGCGAGATGCAGCTTTGGGAAACCGTTGGATCACGTACATCTTCTTAATCCCTTTGCTTGGAATATTATTGGAGAGAAATCTCCGTTGACTTGTTTTGCCTCTTTTTTTTTTGTGTGTTTAATCTACAATTTGTTTCTCTATGAATGATTTACTTGTTTTTGAAAATGTTTTGCTTCAGTAGTAGTCGATCGTGTTTTATATGATTGCCACTGGTCTTCTTGATTGTTTCCAAGTTTATGATTTGAATTCAAGTATTTCTAGAATGATCTTGTTGTTTTTTTTACTCTGGTCTTTTGGTGTTTGCAATCTTTTCAGCTCTGATTCCGTTGAGTGAATTCTCTGATGCTGCTGTGATGAAGAAGTATGCAGTGAAGCCAGATGCTGAAACTCTTGACATTGTCAACACTGCTTCTAGGAAGAAATCTGTAAGCTTCTTCTTCTTCTTTTTGCCCTTTGGATAAGATCTGTCTACAATTTCTCTTTTTGGACATTTAATTTGACAAGTGGTGAGACTATACTCTATTGAAATTACCTCTACTGACATAATATGTTATACTTATCATAGTAATCAGAAGTTCATTGAAAGATGAATGAGAGATTCTTTACAATAAGTGTTTGGTTTTGTGTTAAACAATGATTCAACTGTTGTGAAAACATTGGCAGATTACAGTAGTGATGAAGATATATTGGGGAGATCCTCGTGAGAAGATATGTGCAGCAGCTGAACAGATTCCTCTATCAAGCCTTGTGATGGGTAATCGAGGCCTTGGTGGTCTTAAGAGGATGATTATGGGAAGTGTAAGCAACCATGTTGTCAACAATGTGACATGCCCTGTAACCGTCGTCAAGGCTCACACTTGAGTTTGCTCGGAGAACTCTTGTAACCACCAACCGAATATTCTATGATTTGTGTGTGTTTATGGTCGGAATTTGTATTGTTAATTGTTGTGTGACTGGTGTATTGTTAATCTGTATGAGCAAAAAAAAACTTCACCTTCTAATAAATACAGACTGGTTTGTGTTTTGGACCAACTTCAATCATGTCAATGTTTTTTTTTTTTTTTTTTTTTTTTTTTTTTTTTTTTTTAGCATTATAATGCAATTCGATTTAACAAGTTACAACACAGTCTGGTGAAAGACATGCTAAAGGGAAACAAATGAAGCAGAAGACTGATAGATATGCATAATAATCCAAATACGAGTTTCGTAATGCAAAGCTAATGAAGTCTCAAGGAAATGAACATAACACCATAATACAGAAACATTAGTCATAAACATCTAAAGTGATAGAACTGTCTTCATAGATAAGAAAGCTAAGACATTTAACATTTCATTGATCATTCGATCATGGTGTGAAACTTATTTTTGGTCTTCTTGGCCTTCTTGGAGATAACAAGAAGCAACTCGGTGGGGTTGATGAGCGTAAAGGTGCAAATGTCACCAATCAATAAAGGGTACTCTCGAGCCATTCGTGACCATCCTCTTGAGAAGATTGTCCGCTTATTCCTCACCAAGCAAAGCACCTTCCATGAAGTTTCCCAATTTGGGTGACGTATCGTGAACATGGTAGACTCATTCGGGATATACCTCACAAACTCCATTGGAATTGCCTGAAAAAAAACAAAAAAAATCAGAGATTCACTCACATATCACCAAACACAGAGATTGTTTTATATAAAGTCTTTGGTTTTTAATCTTACCAAGAACTTGAGGTATGATGTCCTAATGGTGATTCTGAATTCTCGGTTAGTACACTCCGCTCTCTTCCTCTTGAGCTTCTTGTTCTTCTTGAATGTACTAGCCAACTCAGCTTTCTTCTTCTTCCTTGCTTTAAGCTCAGTCCCTCTCGAAGATTCACCTCTTTCCACAGCATTGTACACTTTCTTGCTCTTCATCTTCTTCGTGGATATGTTGGATCTTTCAGTTTTCTTCTTTCTAGTGTCAACCTCAACTCGTCCCGGAGATTCATCTGTTTCCTCTTCCTTCTTCACATCTTTCAAGCTGCTCTCTCCTTGTTCTTTCTTGATCCCACCTGTAATTACATCATCAAAGTCAAGAAATTAGTCTTTCTTTACCATCTCCTCTGTTTCATAAAAGCATTAATAAACCACACAACTTACTAGAAGAACCCATTGTCTGGTGTTTACGAGGTATACGCATCTCCACGCCATTCTGCTCATAGATGTTGACATTAAACCTCATTTTGCCCTTGTGAGTGAAAGTAATGAACTCGTTTCTTCCCAAAACATTGTCACTCACGAACTGATCCCACCCACGCTTCTCCATATAGTAGAATCTTGGGTTCTTCGAGACTTCTAGTTCCCATGAAGATCCCCATTGAGCTTTCAGCACCATCTTGTAGGAGAAGTCTTTTTTAGCGACTTTTCTTATGAATTTGTAAGGAAACGCTCTCTGTTTTTGAACATACAATGAAGAATGTAAAAGTCAGTTAACTTTATAAAATCAAATACATCAAGCAATTGAAAAGCCAAAGGTTCAATCTTTCATCAAGAAACAACAAGTCTTATGTTTTTGAAAGCAGAAAAAGAAAAAGAGTGAACAAATGAAGACACTTCTTCACGAGAAAAAGCAGCGCTTTTCATTAAACACTAGAGAACAAGCAGATTCAACGTTTCAAACAAAGAGAGAGTTTAGATCCAGAGAAAAGCAAAAGATTCTATCTTTCAAAAAGAAGATTAAACTTTCAGACACTTAACCTGAAGATACAACAGTTGAGACTCATTTACACTAGAGAACTAACAGATTCAACGTTTCAAACACAGAGAATGTAAAGATTCAGAAAAGTTACCATGCTTTCAGAGGATAGATCTGCAGTCTGGAAAATCTTGAAGAATCCCAACTTCTTTCTGTTTTCTTTAATCCTGATGAAACCAGGAATGTTTATACCCATCTCTATCTCTCTCTCGTTTAACAACTTTTTCTTCTTCTATCTCACTCAAAACCTCTTCACTTATCTACTTCTTCGTTTCTCTCTCACTCACTCAGTCACTCACTCACTATCTATCTCTCTCTTGCACTATATATAAATGGGCAAACCAAGTACTATCCATTTATTTTATGACTTTTCCATTAAATACGAAACAAGTTTATAATTGTGAAAGAACGTATTCATGTATTTAATTATCGATGTGATTACTTAATATTCTTTATCGGAATAGACAGAAGAAACAAGAGCTGTTAAAAACTGACTTCACAGACACGCAAAAGCAGTGTTTGCTGGTTTTAGTACCTGAGTGCCCCTGACCATAAAGTACGTAGACTTTTTTACTTTCTTTTTTTGTATCTTTTTTACTATTTAATATTTTTACGTTCAGTTACTTTTGTTCGATTTGAACCTTCAGTAACTTTTTCTTTTCTTTTTAACCTTCGTATATTGTTTCGCAGTCAAAGGTCAAATTTGAAAAAGTGAACCAAGGTACAAGATGATCTCACATTCTGGCGCACACCAAGTTAATGTGTTTCTCTAATTTATATTGCAAATACACCAATTTCATCATTTTATTAAACACACAAATATACACCACAAAACTCACATGTGTGTTCATATACATACAATGAATATTGACCGTGAAATCTATAAATTATGAGCATGTTGGATATAATAAGATTTCAATTCTAGTAACAAAGCTTACTGTATTAATAAAAGGTCGTCAGTGTTCAAATCCAAAATACATATTGTTAACTTGTCACAAACTATAATCGAATCTATCACCTAAAGTTGCAATACATAATTATTTACCTCATTTTTATGCACTTCAATCATATTTATATATATATATTAAACAACACAACCCCATTTCCCAAAAGCAGCAGTGACTTTTTACCATTTCATTCATTCATCGATCGATCAAGTTTTGACTTTTACCGTCTGATTTGGCTTGGTTTAGATCGACCAATGCCCATCGGAGTTCAGGACTGATCCATAAACCCAGCACCATAACCACTTGATCTTATGAACTTCTTCAAGAGAAGAACCACGATTGCAATTGTGAGCCCAACAGCCGCCCACGTGAACAGTCTGTCATCGACTGGCTTCTGAACCGCTGTTCTTCTGGCCATCATTTGCTCACCACTTCCAGAAGCTTTGGCTGCAACTTCAACCGATGTTAACGCTCCTGCAGAGGGATTCATAGTAGCTGTTGTATTGACTGATTCAGCTGCCTCTTCTATGATTTGATCATCAACTATGGTGTTCGTTGTAGCAAAGGACTGCTCTTCCACTACTGTTATGGCTTCCTGAGGCTCAGCTTGGGACTGAGCAACTGATTGAGTGGAAGGTGTTTGGTTACATTCCAGAGGAAGAGGTTTTGGAACTACGGTTGCTTTGCTAAGGATGTACTGATGAATCTGCACTTGTTAAAAGGACATGATTATGTACGTTGTTTCTTAAACTGAAGATGAATCATAGGTAGGAAACTTAAGTCATATCAAAATACATCCACTTTTGCTGATGTATTAAGCCAAAAGGAGATTATTAACACTACTTTTGCTGAAAACTATAGTAATCGGCAAAACAGCGTTATACCTTTAGTGAAGGACTTTAGCAGGAAATTTTATTGTGTGCAGACAATAACAGCTGTGATTACGGTAAAAACTAAGCATATTTTCTTGTAGTATTTGCAGACAATCACAAGTACTCTTAAGTGCTGGAGATATGCAAGCCTAATATATTGTAAGGCCATTTTGACCAATAGCTATGGTCTATAATGATGAAATGGTATAAGCCCATAGTCGACAGGTTCAATAAACATATGGTTTCACCAGAATATTATGCATAGTGGTTCAACGCTTAAAGGGTGTCCCAGTGAGGAACTTTACCTCATCAATCAGTTTTTGCCGTTCAGGAGAGCCATACTTGGGCGGTGCCTCACGTGATTTAATGGCAAGTGTACGTCTCTCCTCCTTTGGATAATCTACTGAGCCCAGCGCTCCATTCGGACTTGTGGGCATGAATGCAATGAGAGCCACCAATGCAGTCCGAACTGCAAAGAAACAAAGCTCAATCATAAGTGCAAAAAACTGATAAATACTTCAACCTAGAGTAAATTACAAGTTTCAAATGCTTAGTTAAGGAACAATGTAAGGTCAATCGGTTAACATAAAAATTCACTTTAAGCACTAAATGTAATTGCTTGGTAGGTATCTTATAACATGTTGGTGGTAGAAACAGCGAAATATTAAACTTTACCACTCCACGAAGGTTGCCAATGCTCGGGATGGTAATTCGAAATACTCAAGCAAATCTTGGTATTGGTTTCAAAACGACCGTTAGGCTGAAAAATAGAAAAGCAAATAGATTCATTAGATAAAGACTCTCCCTTTCCCTTGCAACATGTGTGTGTGATCTATGTGTGAAAGAAGATTAAGATCCTTACTGTCAATAACATGAATGAAGGAGGTTTGAAAGGATAATCTGCAGGTAGCTGAATCCTCCCATGATAAATCCCGCCTTCAAATTCAGTGTCACCAGGACCTCGGATGGCGAATTGCCACTCAAAGATATTCTCCTAAAGTTAAAATAGATAGAGAAATCATGTAAAAAATAGCTATTTCGATTATGCTATGCTGGACAAATATTAACAGTTTCAAGAACTTTCAAGGCTAATCTGAAAAGCTAAGTATTGAGAAATCAGTGTTCCATGAAGAGATACAGATATTGATCCTTCCTGATCATGATCGCCTAAATCAAACCATATCACTCTTGAAAAATAAACAATTACGATTCAACACAGCACAAAACACCATTTCTAGATCTATAAATTCGAGTTACAAATACGAAACATCTGTAAAAGTAAAATTCTAGCTACAGAACAGATCGAAGAGATTTATAAATTTTCAATTTCCAATTCCAGTGTTAACCTATCTCGAATAGAAACACAAAGAAAGTCTAAACAAGAGGAAAGGGTGATTTTCTCTCCAGCAAAGAGAGTACAAAAATTAATGATACAGTTTCAATCAAAATTTCCAGATCTTAAAAGCTTGAACTGGAGACATAGGTGTGTATCGAAATGTTACCTCAAGAGGAAGAGACATAAAATCATCAGACGGATTTGCTTGCATCTCCTTAACCTCCTGCAAAATCCTCTTCACCGCTGGATTCTTCCGATTATACCTCTCATCCGCCATCTTATCACCACAGATCTTCCCGGAAGATACAATCCGCCGCCGGAGTCTGCTCGGTCCGATCCGTATAACAGAAAAATGAATAACTTTACAAAATTATGATTCACACAGCTTTGTGGAGCTGATTACGCTGAGAAATACAAAACAGATGAATAATTCGAAAAAAAAAACATTATCCACGTCAAACTCTTTAACTACAAAAACGTGACGCAACTGCTCAACAGTTTACTGACTCATCCAAGCATCTTAACGGTTCATAAATTGCCACGTAATCTACATTCCATTAATGTGTCTTTACTGCCGTTGATTTGGAAGAGTCATATAGTATTAACAATAGTAACGAGACGTTAATAGGGCCTTGGGCCAATACTTTAAAGCCCAATAAAACGAGCACGTTACTGACTACAGAAAGTCAACACGTTGATGGATGATGTAGAATCTTGAAACAAGTTCAATGGAAGAACCGGAGAAGACAGGGATGATCGACACGTGGCTTGACAAGCATAGTTCGATCTACACAGCGGCTACACGTCATGCCTTCGTCGTTTCGATCCGCGACGGATCCGTTGATCTCTCGTCCTTCAGAACTTGGTTGGTACTGTATGTCATCACCGATGAAAACAATGAAAAATGTGAATCTCACTCGTTGACTTCAAACGACGTCATTTTGTTTTCAGGGGCAAGATTATCTCTTCGTGAGGGGATTTGTGCCATTTGTAGCGAATGTGTTGATCAGAGCCGGCAAAGAATCCGGCGAGAGTTCCGATATGGAAGTGGTTCTTGGTGGTTTAGCGTCGTTGTACGATGAAATCGAATGGTTTAAAAGAGAAGGATCGAAATGGAACGTTGATTTCTCAACTATTGTGCCTCAAAAGGCTAATCAAGAATATCGCAGGTATAGTTGATTTAATAGATTCACACTCGAATTGGAATTAGAAACCATCAATTTTACATTTCTTCTTGTTTTGTTCAGGTTTGTAGAAGCTCTGATGAGTAGTGAAGTGAAGTATGCGGTGATTATGACAGCTTTCTGGGCGATTGAAGCAGTGTATCAAGAGAGCTATGCTCATTGTTTAGAGGACGGGAATAAAACTCCGGCGGAGCTTACCGGAGCTTGTCATCGGTGGGGGAATGATGGCTTTAAACAGTACTGTTTGTCTGTCAAGAACATCGCTGAACGTTGTCTCGAGAATGCCTCCAGCGAGGTTCTTGCCGAAGCTGAAAATGTACTTGTACGTGTTCTTGAACACGAGGTTGCGTTCTGGGAGATGAGCCGTGGAGGAAATTAATTAGCAAATGTTTGTGTTCAAAACAAGTTTCAATCTTTTGTTCGGTGAAACCCAAACTGGATAAGATTCTCGTTTTACTTGTTTTTGTTATTGATCTTAAAGGTTGTTTCCATCGTTCAACGTCCAACACCTACTGGTAAACTAAATCAACATCCATGTCCTAAACTCTTAAAGAACTAATCAAAAACATAGGTTGATGAATTGAACAATTGAAAACGAAAAAGCTCTCTATTCTCTCCAGCGATGACCACAATTTGCGCTGCAGCAGACAAAGAAAAGTGTCATTCCTTCTTCGCCTCTAGCCGTAGCCTGCAGATTCAAAATGATAATTGGTGGTTCATTGAAGCTTATCCATTTAATGTAGCATAACCAAATGATGGAGGTAAAGATAGTGTTTACTTGGAAGAAGACTGCCTCTCCATGTTGACACTTGGCGCAACGCACAGCCTTGGTTCGGGGAAGAGTTGGGTCAGAAGCCACGTCTGTTAGAATCTGAGTTCGTTCACTTACAGAGTGATGAACCTCGTTTCTATATACACAGAAGTTATTAGCTACTTCCTGCAAGTCAATACCCCCCAAAAAATTATAAATTTGGAACAAGAGGATCACAATGCAGCTGAAAATATGCCATCAGAGCTCTGATGAGTAGTGAAGTGAAGTATGCGGTGATTGGTTAAACAAAGGAATTAGGAGCATTTAAAGAGATACAAAACATGAAAGAGTTTCACTTAAGTCTATTGATTGCAACTAAGTCACACTCACATTATGTGCACTACATTGAGCCCTATAAAAACCCTAATTTTTTCTACACAAAAGGTTAGATTAGATTATGTTTTAAGGTTTAACCTGGTGATCACAATTACGGCAAGCGTAGAGGAGAATCTTCTGCTCCTTGTCCTCCTTAGGATACAGAATGTTATTACTGAAAGATCAAACAGACACACAAATCACAATCATAAACCAGAGGGTTAAAGGTATGAGCTTTCAACAAATTGACATATTATAAAACATGGATGGTTCAACAGAGGAAGAAAGATTTCATAATTAAACAATGAAAACTAGAAATTCATGCGAAAGTTCGAAACTTTGAAAAAACCGAGGTGCAATTCCAAAAACTATGAGATCAAACTCGAGCAGACGAAGCATAGAGGTCTTAACATTCGCGGCAAAATTTCATAGTACTCATCTTAGCTGACTCTGTTGAGAGAAATTAGGTTCGATAACTGAATCACAATAATCTCAGAGAAAATCTGGCGGGCTCGTTTCGTTTGGTTCTTTGGGAGAAACAATGAGATATCGTCGTCGTTCGAAAAAACAGAGTCGTGTGATCTACAGACGGTAATTTCTTTGTGCCTTTACACGCTTTTGTTTAGTAACACAGAATTATAATGGGCCTGACTCCGTATTAAGGCTCTTAACTAATAAATTGTTGTAAACTAGTATAGAGAAATATATTAAAAAAAATTAATGTTGCCACACAACAACAAAAAAAAAAGCTTATTGGAAATTTTGTTTTTAGTCAACGGAAAGTAGTAAATTTGGCTAATCTTTTGTTGTTTATATTATAAAATATATGGAAATAAATCGTAGTTGATATTAGAAAATCTATATATATATATATATATATCAACCAAGATGAGATTTCCTTTTATATAATTTTTGCTTTCACTACATTGTACATATATTTCATAAAAAAATTGAAAATAAATCATAACCATGATGATATCTCCTTTTATATAGACGTATTATTTTGACTCATACTATTCAAAAGAGTAAAGTGAATTAAATAAATAACTGAGTCAACAAAACAAAAAAGCATGTTACGGAAATAATGAATAAATTTTGGTATTATTAATACACGAAAATATTGAGTGAAAGAGTCATTCATATACAATACTATCATATTGCACCAAAAAAAAAACAACATGGGTTCTCTAGAAAGACTTGTAGTTCTGTTAATCATAACTATGTGTACAAGTGTAACAATGTCCCTCGCTCAAAACGTCATCGCAACACCAAATCTTGACAACCAAAACACAACGGTGGTGATATATAACGATCTTGGAGATGATTTGCCGCTGCGATTCCATTGTCAATCAAGAGACGTCGATCTTGGAATCGTGGTCATTTGAATTCAAACCTAGTGCTTCGGGAGATACTATCTACGCTTGCCTTTTTGGCTGGAAACTAGAGTTCCACTATTTCCGTATCTACCGACAAGACAGAGACAAAGAATCTAGTCTACATGGATGCACGAGATGCGAATGGAAGATACACAAAGACGGACCTTGCCAACTTAACAATGTCACTAAAATGATTGATCATTGTCCTCCTTGGGATTCTTCTCAATTCTCTAAAAACAATTTACCTCTGTTTATCTAATAACAAAATTTATAAATTATTGGGTTTAAAAGATTTATTGTTGCCTTAATTCATACATGATTTTATTTATTTATGAGCGTGAAAAGGCTATGAGGCCTATTGAGTCCATGGGCTTTAGACCTAAGACCAGGTTTGAAAAATGAAATCTAAAATAAGTAATAAATGCCACGTGTACAACAACAAAAAAGTGGTTAACCAAATAAACCCGCTTTGATTTCTCCGCCTCCGTTGTTTGTATTAACAGTCTTTGATCTCTCCGCCGGTTTTGTCATCTGCGTCTTCCTCATTTTCTCTGTAGATCTCTCTCTGTCTCTTACAATGCAATCAGCTATGGCGATTTCTTTCTCCCAGACGTCGCTTACCAAACCAAACTACGTGTTCGGATCAACTGGTTCTGTTTTTTCTACACCGAAGAGTCTTCGGTTCTGCGGACTCCGGCGAGAAGCGTTTAGTTTATCGCCGTCGAATCAGTTGGCTTTTCGCAGTGATCGTAAAAGAATTCCGAGTAGGAGATTCGAAGTCTCTGCTGCTGCTTCTTCCGCTGCGGTTAATGGTAATGGAGCTCCACCAAAATCTTTCGATTACGATTTGATCATTATTGGAGCTGGAGTTGGTGGTCACGGAGCTGCATTGCACGCCGTTGAGAAGGTTTTTTCTATTTTAATTTCTTACTAGGAAACAACTAAAAGCTAACATGGTTTGTGAATATTTAGAATTCACCTTGATCCGATAACGTTGCTTAGTGTTTACAATCTACTGATTTTTCTTGTACTTATGATTGTTTGAGTTAGTAAAATTTTCGAATGAATAATCAAAACTTAGATTTGTTTATGAAATAAAAGATGCTATTTCAATTTCTTTACGAATATTTCAATTTTAATTTATGGATACATTTGCGATTTTTTTCTATTCTTAGGGACTTAAAACTGCCATTATTGAAGGAGATGTTGTTGGAGGGACTTGTGTTAACAGAGGATGTGTGCCTTCTAAAGCTCTTCTTGCTGTTAGTGGTAGAATGCGGGAACTTCAGAACGAACATCACATGAAAGCCTTTGGTCTCCAGGTACAAATTATCAAACTCATGTTGACTCTTACTTTAGATGTTCTCTTGTATAAAGTTGTTAGCCTTGTCTTTGGCTAGAAAAGTAAATTACTAGTATCACTGGAAAAACAGGTTTCAGCTGCTGGCTATGATCGACAAGGTGTGGCAGATCATGCTAATAATTTGGCTACCAAAATACGAAACAATCTCACCAATTCAATGAAGGCACTTGGTGTTGACATTTTGACAGGATTTGGCAGTGTTCTGGTCAGTACGTGCTTTTCTTTCGCATTGACTAACTAGACAGGAAGTGGATAGACTTTTGTTAACCAACGATCCTAAACTCTTTAGTTTTTTTTCTTATTTCTGCAGGGACCACAAAAGGTTAAATATGGGAAGGTTGGTTTACCTGACAATATTGTCACTGCAAAAAATATAATCATTGCCACTGGATCTGTGCCGTTTGTTCCTAAAGGAATTGAAGTTGATGGTACGTGTATTGTGTACAATAAGTGACCATAATTGCAAGCAGACTTTATTCTTCCTTGAATGTTTTTATATTTTGGTGTTGCAGGAAAGACTGTAATCACCAGTGATCATGCCTTGAAATTGGAGTCTGTCCCTGATTGGATTGCTATTGTAGGAAGTGGTTACATTGGTCTTGAGTTTAGTGATGTTTACACAGCACTTGGAAGTGAGGTAACATGAATCTTTTCTGTTCTAATGATATTTCTTTAGTATAACTTTGTGATGTTTGTCCTTGTAGTTAAGATTGTAATAACTACAACTTAGCAAATGTTCTTCAATTTCTGGTCTTTATTTGGTTTCTTACTTGTATCTCTGATCTAAATTGAAAACTTGCCATTTCTATGTTTTTTTTTCTCTTTTGGTTTGCCCTACCTTACAACAATAGTTAGTGACTGAAACCGGGACATCTTTTGCGCAGGTAACTTTTATTGAAGCACTGGATCAGCTTATGCCTGGATTTGATCCTGAGATCAGTAAGCTAGCACAGAGGGTTTTGATAAATCCAAGAAAGATTGACTATCATACTGGAGTCTTTGCAAGCAAAGTGAGCCTGTTAAATCATGCTTTCTAAATACCGCTTTTCTTTCTTTATGCAGTGTGTCATGTCTTCGTCTGATAAACTTAAATCTATTCTAAATACAGATTACTCCCGCAAAGGATGGGAAGCCAGTAATGATTGAGCTTATTGATGCCAAAACCAAAGAACCTAAGGATACTTTGCAGGTAACCAAATTTCTGTATTTATTTTTACCATGTGATTTTCTGGTTCCTCAACAAAAAGAATAAAAATAGTAATGTCTTTTGGACTATCTCAATTTTACCATGTGATTTTCTGTGCTGAAAGTATGAGGTTTTTTTTTCTTTCTCCAGGTAGATGCTGCTCTTATTGCTACTGGAAGAGCTCCATTTACCAATGGTCTTGGCTTGGAAAATGTATGAGACGACACTAAATCCCACCCCCTTTATTATGATAGTATTGTCAATTTGGTTACCAGAAAATATTTGGTCTTCAGAAAAATAACCTTGAAGCTGTCGTTTCCACACAGGTCAATGTTGTGACGCAGAGAGGTTTCATACCAGTTGATGAGCGAATGCGTGTGATTGATGGGAATGGGACTCTGGTCAGTTTTATTACATATACCTACCTTTCTCTTACCAAAACTCTTTCTACATGCTAAATTCATTTTTGCTTGATAGGTTCCGAACTTGTACTGCATTGGTGATGCCAATGGTAAATTGATGCTTGCACATGCAGCCAGTGCCCAAGGAATTTCTGGTAAATAGCTTATCAATAGGCTTCTATAATAAATGCAGTGAACATTTTCTTCTTTTCTTTTCTTGGACATTGTATTAAACTCTCTGCTCTTGCTCCTTGGCTAGTGGTCGAGCAAGTCAGCGGTAGAGATCATGTTCTTAATCATCTTAGCATCCCAGCTGCTTGTTTTACTCATCCTGAAATCAGCATGGTGGGATTGACAGAGGTAATGCACTAAGTGCTTTTGTACTGAAGAGAGTCAAAAAGAAAAATGTTATGTTTTGACATAACTCCTGTGATTGCCAGCCTCAAGCGAAAGAAAAAGGTGAAAAGGAAGGATTTAAAGTTAGTGTTGTGAAGACAAGTTTCAAGGCTAACACAAAGGCTCTAGCTGAAAACGAAGGAGAAGGAATAGCTAAGGTGGGTGAAGTAGATGTTGTTGATTATTTATGGTTCATGAAAGAAGAAAGAGATCTCATTGTCTTCATTATGCAGATGATATATCGACCTGATAATGGTGAAATCTTAGGAGTTCATATATTTGGACTTCATGCAGCTGACCTTATCCATGAAGCTTCCAATGCGATTGCGTTAGGAACACGCATTCAGGTAGGATCTTCGATATTCTAGCTGCCATATGCTTGATACCACAACGCATTGATTATATCTATTTCGAATTTGGTTCTTGATCCTTGCATGGTTACTGGTTTCTCTGCAGGACATAAAATTGGCAGTTCATGCGCATCCAACACTGTCTGAGGTTATCGACGAACTGTTCAAGGCAGCCAAGGTAAAGCAAAACATTCTAAGAGCTTTCTCTAAAACACACACACACTCATGCCACATCAGTCATATTGTTAACTGTGATCAATAGATTCAAATCCTCAACTCAAAAACAAAGAATCTTACACTTTAATGTCGATTTTCAGGTCGAAAGTCACGCAACGACAAGTACAGTAAGTGACAAAGTGGTTGTATAATAAGAAACCAAAAAATTATTTGGTGGGGGAGAAGAAACATCTGTAAACTTAAAAAAAAATGTTGAAGAAAGAAAGTTTGTGATTGTACTTTAGGGAGATGTGAAGATAAAGCAAAACACGAACGAGGATGATCGAAGAAGAGGAAGAAGAAGAAGAGATGATGAGAAACAACCTTCAGTAAGTAAAGACTTAAAAATTAGATCTACAAAGCCTTCTTCTTTCCTTGAGATTATTTATGGTGAAGTCTTGTCTCTGCTTTCACGTATATTTGTTTAATTGTTTCACGGTTTCTAGACGAGGAGATTGTGCTTTAGATTTTTGTTTGTTTGTGTGGAAGTTACTAATTACTTAGAATATTTTATTACAAATCAAAAAACTAATATAGGGTTTTGGATGTTTCTTGAAATCACTTTTCTCGCCATTATGTTCATCAAATTCAGATGTGGGGGTAGCAGAGGAACCTAGATTAGACTATAAATGGTCATCAGATTCTTCTTTGGTTACTTGCAATTTTGTTCTACAAATGTACTCAATGCCAGAGCCAGAGGAACCCAATTATAGAAAAAGACCAACAACAGAAATTGGTCTCGTTTTTTGTATACATTATTCTAAACCAGTTTCAGGAAGGTCGAAAGTGGGCACATTCACATAACTTACAGATCAATACCATCCATGTTCCACACAAAACACTCTTGGACTCACCTCTCCAGAGCCATCTTGATCAATGATCTTGCAAGCAATCGTACTCCAACTGTATCACACCATCAACAAGGTTCGTTAGTTCAAGTTAAGAGACTCAAAACTGTAAAAAGTGGAACGATGATTTCACCTGAGCTTCTTCATGAGTGAGTTTCATTCTTCTGTAATCTTCTTGAGCCTTCTTAGACCTAAACATGGCTTGGACTCGCACTACAGATCTCTCAAGCCTCTCCTCAGCTTGTCTCTGGCTCGTCTTGTAGAAATCTTCCGCTGCCTCACCAGAAGTATCCTCCTCCGCTTTAACCTGGAGTCCTCTAAACCCTTTTCTCTTCTGTCTCCACCTAAAAACTGCCTTCTCCAACACACCTACTGACCACAAAATCTTCTTGTACTGCCTCCTTGCTTGTAATCCCCTGAAAGCAGCCTGCAAAACAGGAGGAAAGACATTTATGTGATACAAACTTCAGACAAGCATTATGCTCAAGGTGTGGACTTTCACTGTCTTTTAGGTTGTGTAATTAAGACAAAGTGATGATTATGAACAGCCAAGTTCAGAGAAAACTTATAATCTTAGCTGCTATATCTTGTGTGGTTCTCTTAGTTTTTGCTCACAGGAGTAACAGTTCACTTCATACCTGGATCCTAATTGCTTGACGACGCATATTCAAGAACTCCCTTCGCATTTTCCATGTTTGGAACCTGCACTGTATTCTGTAAGCGGCTTCTATCTTCCTACGCGTATCGTATTTACGGAAAGCATGCTGAATCTTCATCGCTGCTATTATGCTCTTAGCCTCTTCTTCCTTGCTAGCAAACTGAATCACGCTTGACCGTGCTGCCTTCAGCGCGTTTTCCCTAAACGCACCTTGAATCCGAGCCGCCGCTTCTGCAGCTGTTCTGTATGCAGCCAGTGCGTCCTTGAGATTCTGCTCTTCTTCCGGGAGAGTGTCTTGGTTTGACATCTCCGCCTTGCAAGCCTCCAGATTACCAGTGATGTTTCCAGCAATTTTCATGTCTCTAAACTGAGCAACCAAACATTTCTCAGCAAGATAAGCAGCTAAACCGTCATATCCATTTTGCTGTGCCAGATCAGCCGCTGTACATCCGCCAAGATTATCCTTTGTAGGGTCTGTCACCAAGTTCGGTCTCGCCCCAGCAGAGAGAAGAGCACCCACCATTTTCTCCCTTTAAACCCCAAGAGAAAGTATGTTAACAAAAACAAGTAACGAACTACTAACTACTTTAAGAGAGATAAGTTTTACCTTCCATAGTATGCTGCCCAGTGAAGAGCAGTCCATCCTTGTTTATCACGGAAATTCAACGATAAACCTGACAATGAGAACAGCTGGATTGACCAAGTGTATCCAAGAATGGCACAGAGGTGAATCACTCCAAGGCCTTTAGAGTCATAATCTAGTGTGTTACGACCTTCAAGCACTTTCTCCATAAGCCATTCTTTAAGCCTGTTCTTCAGAGTAAGCTCGAAGAGATTATCTTTCGCTTGATCAAATGAAACTTTATTCCCCTGGATGGACTTGATTAGATAAGCCCAACTGTTTAAGAGATGGGATGTTTTGCTAGCGAGTTTTTTAGCCTCTCGCAGGCTTGGAGGTGAGATTTTGCTGGAGAGAACGTTGAGTTTGTTGGAAGACGTAAACAGAAGATGAGAAAGTCTGACATTGAACTC
>CM051370.1:10047359-10072359 GCA_028015245.1 Cardamine occulta | reverse complement strand
CGAAGCTCAAAGAATATACCAATTTCTTTTTATATTTTCAATGGGTTTAAAGGGATTAATATGGATTTCGATTTGATAATCTTCCGATTAAGATTTTTTTAAAGTTTATTTATCTAAAAATTTAAAATACTTATATGACTTTTAAAATCAATATGTTATTTATCTTAAACTCAGTAAACCAATGTGTTAAGTTCAAAAACATATGACTACTAATTCACAATTTGTTAGTATGAACATAACACTGTTTATGCGCTTCCATTTATCGAGTTGTGAATGATTGATTCATGCTGACTATTGATTGAATAAAGGCTCCTAGCAGAAAAATGGGTATTTCTTTATCATTTTCTGTAAGAGTTTTAAAGAACAAAAGCCACATTATTGTGTTCTGTATTAATTCGGCAATCCACTCGTGTGTTTTAGATCGCTGTCTACTTATATCTAGTTATCCCACATTCTATCTTTAATTTATTTAAATGAATATATAGTATTCACAGTTCACACGCATTTTAAGACATGAATTTCCTAATTCTCAGGAATGTGCAATTTTTTTCATTAGAATCACGTGGAACTTTATTGAGTGACAGTGAGGAAAGAAGTATAGTTGGGTTTCTCGTTAAAGCTCCCATGTGTCAGCATAGTCGAAATACTAATATTTTTGTATCCTTATGAATTTATCGTCGACTCCAAGACCATGTGGCACACATAATAATATTCTTGGACATATTAACGCCAACATTAATTATACCGAATCTAGAAGAAAAAACAGAGGAAAACTAAAGTTTTAACATTTTTTATTTATGTCTCTCCAAGAAGCTTTGTTTCCAGCATCTCAACGTCTGGTTAGTAATGAACTTTGATGTTCTCAACGTTTTCAATATTGTATCTCTTCAGTCTCAAATGGTTCAAGAGGAAGAGAAAGCATAAAATTGCATTTGAAAAAAAAAAACTTATTTAAAAAAAATTACTTTTATCATATCTTATAAGCAGAATCGGCAATTAGACCAAATACATGAAGCCCATGTTTGCTGTAACTCCCCAATCCCTCAAATAGCATGGGCAACTACAAAAGATTCTTTATCAAAAAAAAAAACTACAAAAGATTCTCATCCAACCTGGAAGGGAAAATAGAGGGGTGAGTATGGAGTTACTCACTGAACCCAAGAGTTCGGCCATCCTGTCTCAAAACTCTAAACATATACTCTAGCCATCCTAACTCAGAACCCCAATAATTATGGCTCTTTACTTTAATCATCCTGACTCTACACTCTAACCATCTTGGCTTTATACCCTAGTCATCGTGGCTCTTTACTTCACATATCATATCATCTCATGTCATCAAGCATCACATTATCTCATTATCAACTATCAGTAAAACATGTCATCACACATTCTAACATTAAATGGCCTTTTCAGAAACTAAGCTATATAACCTAGCATTTTCATGCATTCACAAGCAATTAAAGAAAACATTAACATTCAATTCTCAGATAATTCTAAGTACTCAATTTTGGACATCACTAAGGTATTTTCAAGGTCCTAACGGAAGTGAACCATACACCATAACAGCTTGAGTAAATGTTCACACACATTACACATACATTTAATGTTTGCTTTAGAAGGGATTGGAATATGATGCGAACAGTTACATATTGTTGGTAGAAAATTACATAATCAATCATGAAAACAGAACATTTTTCAATGCAAACTATGAAACTTTACGGGAAACAACACACAATAAATGGGAGTAGTACTTTAGATTGGAATTGATTCATCTAACATTCAGCTATGGAATGGAGTATCCCCAAATGCAGCTACGTTCCCTGGCCGTGAGAAAACTATCTGTAATGTTGTAGAAATGCATTTAGTTATTTAAATCAAGTCTACAATGAGACTGAGGAACGAGGCACGCAGGGTTATGTTTGTTAAATGCTCTAGTGTGTGTTTTTACCTGGTAGTCTTCAAGGGTACGAGTCTTGAAACCAGCTGCAGAATAGTCAAAATAATATTCCCATGTCCTTATAAATTTATCATCAAAACCAAGATCCATGATTTCTCTGCACAGATAATAGTTTTTTCTTGAGCGCAAATATACATATTCCAAAAAGAAAACAGAGGAAAAGTTTTTAATATTTTTATCTTACTTCTGTTTCTCCAAGAAGTTCTTCCTCCACCATCTCATATAAATAAGTTATCAATCTATATAAAATATGAATATTAAAGTAAATATAATCCTACGTTTTGTTATTTATGAAATATATCATACTAACACAATGATTAATATTTTTTTTAGCACGATACAAATAATAATAATATTATTAATAATAACAATAATAAAATAATTTATATGGAAAGGTAAAAGAATACAATGTTATATAACGAGTTACATCTTATTATAACTTGTTAACTAATATTGTTATTTATAAGTTATATTATGTAGACAAAATGCTTAACATGCTATTTATTTGTTTAACTTATTTTCCAATTGCAGCTAAGACGAAGTTAATTTTAGTGAAGATGTTGATAATAAATTCGGTGAAGAAGGATTGATTAGGCAACAACAGATAATAAATATTTGAAAGAACAATTGTATTAAATGGTCATATGTCGTTTTTTTTTCCACTGTAATTATTATATGTTGCATTATATGTTCTAAAATATGTTTTGTTTTTATAAATTTGATTTTATCAGTCTATTTTTACACAATACAAAGTCATTTCATCATATCTATTTAATTGAAAACTAACCATGTCTTAATTTGATTTAGTCTATATGTATGGTTAATGACTTTCTCAAACAATTTAGGATCCTCTTTGCTCACTTTAAGCGGCCAAACTCTATAAAGCATGTAAGAAGCTTCCTATGACCTCTTCTTAACAAGTTTGTTTTTTTGTCTTATTTTGCGGGTTGCAGAAGAACAGCTAGCATATATTTTGTGGGTTTGCTCCTTTTTCCTATAGATTGCGGATTTTCTAAAGAACGGTGAAGCTATAGTTGAAGAGTTTACAATCCGTTGACATGAATGGTTAAGTCCTCTTGGTGGACATGATATTGGGCAGTTTCCTGTTTTAAGATTGGTGGGAGAAAGGGAAGAAACTAAATCATATCAATTTCTGTGAATACATCAATCAGTCTTCTGTTACTTGACAAAGAAACAAAATACATTGATGCATAGTCGTTTTGAGTAGGTCCATATTTACAAAATGAGCTGTAAACGGGAATGTTATTTAAATATGGTGTTTATGTAAGATTTCACGTTTGATTAATGCTTAATTCTCCTTTAATATCTTTAGAGGTTGTTCTTCAATAACCTTAAGGGTTGAATGTATTGAACTGTTATCTAACATTTGTGTTTATGATTATTTTACTTTGTCTTTCATGTACTTTTCATATTGTAAAAAAGAGGACAATCAATAAAGGAGAGCACGGCTAACCATACACGTCTATCATGTATAGTTTTCCATGAGTGCAAATACTGATGCAACTAAGGAAGAGAAGGTGGTTCGAACTAAAAAAGTTAGTGTTAGTTTAAGTAATTCTAGCAAGAAGCCAGGAACTAGAAGCTAAGACATGATCTCGCATTGTTGGAATCTGAGACTTATTTGGAGATGTATTAGACATTTGACACTTAAGCTATATACAATCTCTTTCCGTTTAGGTTTGGTACATTGATGATGTTGTGCTTTTCTTATATATAAAAAGCTATTTATTTGAATAAATATAATCATGGTCTTAATAGGACAGAATCAACTGTTTTTAGTATATATGACAAACAAATTTTTTTTACTAAAATATATTTTACGGAGAAATATAATAAAACATGTATAGAAAATAAAATTTTACTTTTCAGTAAAATTAGTAAACCAATTGAAATAGAGTTTTATTAGGAGTTAGTCTCACATTTTTGCAATTCCCACCTAAATAGATAATTTTTGTAATTAAATTGCTATCCGAATGAGTAATTGTGGATAGTTTAAAATTGTAATAAGATTTTTTTGAAATTTTATTAATTTTTTTGAATATCAAATAACTTTAAGTATATTTTAAAACACATAAATAATTTAGAAATTATAATTATCCAAATAAGTAATTATCCAAAATAATTATTACAATACACAACATTTAATCGTTGGAAAAAAAATTCTTGATTCAAACGAATAATTTCTATCTTATTTACTTAACTGGGTTGGAAATTTTGGATTAGGTACAAATAGAATCAGGGTATCCGATCCATAATACACGGACCTAGACGGCTAGACGGCTAGACCCAACATTATAATTTATATAAATATCAATACAATCAAATTGTATAACTAAAAAATATAATCAAATTCTCAAAAGCACTTACATATTTCGATTTTAGATATATTTTTCTCCCGCGCAATGCACAGGTTCTATTGAAGCTGATTACAATATGGCTCTTCCTACGAATGAAATTGGAGAAACAAAGAAAGGCTTGAAGTCGAAGGGACAAGCTTGAGAAATCAATGATGGTGATAACGAGACTGTGGATTAGATAATTGAAAGCGAAGAAGAAATAGAAAATGAAGATGAGGATGAAAATGAAGAGGAAGCAGAAGAAAGTAAATGTGAGGATATCTTGGAGAGTCTTAAGATGAAAGAGAAGAAACTAAAAAGAAGAAAGATAAGAAGATGAAGAAGGTTAAAGAGGCTAAAATCACGTGGTTAATTTACGAGTCATGGATTATTTAGTTTTGTTTAATAATATCATTGGTTACAAATAATACATGAGATTAGATCATTTTAATATAAATGGATGATTTTTATTTCTTAGAGATTATATTATGAGTTATTTTAATAAAATCACGGGTTATATTAAAGTTAAATATCATTTTAACAAAATCACATACTATTTTCATTTTTGCTTAATAGTATCATTGATGTAATCTCTGTACTATTAAAATATTAAAATTGAAGTATAAATAACTAATTCATGTCATTAATTATGGATTTGGCATAGGTTAGAGATGTTTTTAAATCCGAACCGGATGGCGACCAGCTTATTGTGAGCTGTACTCTATGCAATTCCATCCTCCAGTTTAAAGATGCATCAGGTTAAATAATAGTGAATAAATAAAATTAAACTATAAAAACATGTCTATCTTCGTCTTTAACATTTTAATCAAGTTTTTTTTTAATTAGGATTTTAATCAAGTTCTTATTCATGCTTAATAATGATTGAATAAAGCTCCTAACATTCCTATATGTCCCAGAGATGTAACCCTGTCAAAGAGATCCTGACCTGAGTAAATCTTGGACAGCAGTAACTTTTAAGACCTCATGAATTCAGCACTGAACAAATTTGTAGAAGGGTTTTTACAGGATTAACCTAGTGGAAAGTGAAGCATTGCACCTTAACATATTGTATAAAGGTTAATTATATAATCTTTTTATTTAGAATGGATTGATATATGGTCTGGACAGTACAAGATTGTTCGTACATGATGTAAACCAATCATAAAACCACTCAAACCAGACCTTTTTTCTAACTATGAAACTTGACAAGGAAACAAGAAATGTGAGAAGTAGTTCAGATTGGAAAGGATTCATCTAGTCATGTTTTTTATGAGTAGAATGAGAAACACAAAATGGATCACCGAATGCAGCTACGTTCCCTGGACGCGAGAAAACTATCTACAATGTTGCATAAATGCATTTAGTATCTATTAAATGAGACTAAGGAAAGAAGCATATGGTTATGTTTCTTGTTAATGGTCAAGTGTGTGTGTGTTACCTGGTAATTTCCAAGGGTACGAGGCTTGAAACCAGCCGCACAATAATCGAAATAATATTCCCATGTCCTTATGAATTTATCATCAAATCCAAGATCCATGATTTCTCTTCACATATATATGAGCGCAACCAAAAAGTTTTCTTGATATTTTTATGTTAAACAAAGGTTTGACATTTGAGCACAAACATGCTAATTCCAAACAGGAAACGTGAAAGGTTTTTAATATTGATCTTAATTTTGTCTCCCCAACAAGTTTTTCCTCCACAATCTCAACGTTTGGTAATAATGAATCACAATGTTCTCAACGTACAATACTGTATTTTTTTTTATGTGTTAGATATATGGGAGTAATAGAAAAGAAATAGATTTTGCATAAATAAAAGACTTTATCATAGTCTAGAAGAAGAGGCCATGGCTGAAGTTAGTCTGCTCTCATCGTAAAGCACTTCGGGTATCGCAAGCGCAGCTTCGCAGTGAGGGACAAATGTATCTATGAATTTGTGGCCAGCATATTCTATGATCTCGCTAAAACATCCCAAAATGTTATATCATAGACTCATAAGACAAAGTAAATATTTATTATATATATATATATACAAGAGAGATATTACCAAGATATAATTTTATCATATTTTTGAGCATCACATAGTTGGCGATAATCGCACAGCTAAAACGTAATCCGATCCTACCATTTAGAAGTTATATCATTAGTCATAGCCTTGTAAATCAGAAACCAAGATCCAAAAATGGATTATACAAACCTCAAGTCCAACTTCTTTCACTTTCTCTTATGCATATTTGAGTTGTTCAATATATAGCGTACTGCCTGTGTATTAGCCTCCAGTTCTTCTCACAACTTTTATAGCCAAATTTCCCCACCCGCATCCAATATCTAAAACCTCATGGTTCTTCTCTATCCTCGCCTGAAATTTCCTACTTTTGATCATTAAAGAACAGCGAAAATTCTAGGTTCTTGTCCTATAAATCAAGAAAATTTGCCCTTCTAGAGATGTTACCTTATCAATGAGAAGAGATGTTTTTCTCATTTGTGCAGTTTTTAAATCTTCATCATATGACTATAAAAGGTTTTAAATGGCGAATGATTAAAGTCAAGAGTCACATAAAGCAAAAGAGAATGAGGAGATTTCTTTGTCACCTTGAATACCGCAGAGGAATAAGCCATGGTATCATCCAAGAATAAAGTAAAAAACTCGTTGCTCTGTGAATTAACCCAAAAGATAATTTAATTATAACTCAAACCAGCAAAGAAATGTTTGTCTTGAGACATTAAAAGATGTGGGAGACAACTTACAAGGTCATAGTGACGTGAAATGTTCCTTCGAGTTTGAGTTAAAGTGTTCTGCATGTAGAAATTCTTTAGTAAATGCTTTGCAGATGCTAAACTAGTAGTCAGAAACATCATCGGTGTCCACCAACTCCTGCAAAATCCAACACAAGTTCAATGGGACAAGTGAGAAAAGCTTACATAATAACTTAGCTGAAAATTTGAAACTTTTACCTTTTCTTTGCAAGATTTGAGTTCTGTGAGTTCAATTCTTTGTTAGCAATGATAATCTGAAAGTTTTAATGATCAAAGTAGATACATGTTGATCAAAAGTTTGTAAAACTCAATCTCCATGCTTCAAATAATTTTTATGTTACCATACCATGATCAGATTCAAAAGTCCTGTTTCCTTATTGACAAACGAAAAATCTCCATTGATATAAGCATCAGCAAGTCCTAAATCTGCATGCATTATAACCTGTGAGAAAAAAGGTTCTTGAGCAATTCAAAAGAAACAGTTTCCACAAGATCTTTTAATATCAGTGTTCTAGGCTAACCTTCCAATAAAACTGACTGTAAATCTCTAGTACAGATTTCAAGTGACATCTCAAATCTTTTCCTTGGAAATTGAACATTGTTCCTCCTTCAAGTATTCTATTAGGATCTAACCAGTAAGTAAATGTAATGTACATTTTGAAGCAACTATGACAAAAATAGGACATATATAGGAGGAGGGGCTCACGTTACACAACCGGTTGATATGAAATGTGACAAGAATCTAGTGAAGAAAAACCGAGCCACTTTTTCGGTTTGAGACAAGACCATGTGTCTTTGGTTGCTCAGTGGAGTCACCATATTAATATTACACAAACTTCTTAAGTTTGCAAGATCTCTCGACCAAGATGAACAAGGAGAAGCTATGTAAGAGGTGAAAGTTCATTTTGAGAAAGAGAGCCGAGGATTTTCATGCATTAAAAAGAGACAATGAAATGTAGGTTAGGTGTAGTTGATGATCTCACTAAGTGCCATCATGCACAAAGACACCTAGATTATGCATGCACTAACATTAGTGGATGATCTTAATTATTTGGTTCTGATTATATATTTCTCATAAAATACTAAAACTTCACAAAGAATAATTTCAATAATGCTGCTTTCACTTAGGATGGCATATTCATAGCTAAAAACCAAAAAAAAAAATTCAAATTACATTCATGCATGAATTTCCTAATTATTAGGAATGTGAAATTATTTACATTAGAATCCTGAAACTCGTTAAAGAAGTATAGTTGTGTTTCTCGTTAAAGCTCCTATGTGTATAGTCGAAATAATATTTTTGTGTCTTTATGAATTTATATATCGTCGACTCCAAGATCATCTGCACACATAATATATTCTTGGACATATTAACGCCAACATTATACCGATTCTAGAAGAAAAAAACAGAGGAAAATTTTTATCATAAGCAAAATCGGCCATTAGACAAAAAAATGGCCTCTTTTTGTCAATATGATTTGTAAAAGAGGCCATTTTTTCACATGTAGCTTTTTACTCTCGGGACTGGGCTCTGCGTAAAAGAAGAAGACATAGCTGAAAGTAACTCTGGCATCCACCAATGGAATATGCTTTCTCTTTTTCTTTTTTTTATGAAATCATTTTGTTGTAGAAGCAGAGCATATGGTCTCAAGGCTAACAAACCTTAGGGAAGCACAAGCGAATTATGTGAATGTAAGAAGTCTTAACATATCAGTGAACGTGAAGACATTATAATTTATAAGCTATAACATTGTGATACTTATGGTGTCTCTTTATTTCTACTTCTGAACAAGTTCTTCGTTTCATGTTGCTAAATATTTTGTAATTTTGCATCACTGAATTTTTACGAAATTGAATTCCCCCAAATACATCTAGTGTTTTACATGATAAATTGTAAATTATTCCGGTGCGTCTAAGAAAAATAATAGCTCGTAATTTAAATAGAAAGAGACAAAGTAGATAAAGCTAGAAAAATATTTGGTAACAATATTAAACTTGGAAAACATGTGTACGTGAGGCATGCACCCAATGCAACTTGCATGTGTTTTTGTTTAGTGGTGTCCGATTCCGCCTCCTCCTCCACCTCCTCCTCCACCTCCGCCTCCAAAGCCTCCACCGCCAAATCCTCCGCCCTTACCAAATCCACCTCCTCCACCGATTCCACCACCTTTCCCAAATCCGCCACCTCCGCCGAATCCTCCTCCTTTACCTATTCCACCACCGATTCCACCACCTTTTCCAAATCCACCTCCTCCACCAAAGCCTCCTCCACCTCCAATGCCGCCACCAATGCCGCCACCAATGCCGCCACCAATACCGCCACCAATGCCTCCGCCTTTTCCTATGCCCCCGCCAACACCACCACCCTTACCAAATCCACCCCCTCCACCAATACCTCCACCCTTACCAAATCCACCCCCTCCGCCAATACCTCCACCCTTGCCAAATCCACCTCCTCCGCCAATACCACCTCCAATGCCTCCGCCTTTGCCAATTCCACCACCAATGCCTCCACCTTTGCCAATTCCGCCACCAATTCCACCGCCGATACCTCCACCTTTTCCAATTCCACCGCCAACTCCTCCACCTTTACCAAAACCACCGCCAACTCCTCCACCTTTGCCAAAACCACCACCAGCTCCCCCACCTTTGCCGAAACCACCGCCAACTCCTCCACCTTTGCCAAAACCACCACCAGCTCCCCCACCTTTACCGAAACCACCGCCAACTCCTCCACCTTTGCCAATACCGCCACCAATACCTCCGCCTTTGCCGAAACCACCACCAGCTCCTCCACCTTTACCGAAACCACCGCCAGCTCCTCCACCTTTGCCAATACCGCCACCAATACCTCCGCCTTTGCCAAAACCACCACCAGCTCCTCCACCTTTGCCAATACCGCCACCAATACCTCCGCCTTTGCCAAAACCACCACCAGCTCCTCCACCTTTGCCAATACCGCCACCAATACCTCCACCTTTGCCGAAACCACCGCCAACTCCTCCACCCTTTCCAATCCCACCACCAACTCCTCCACCTTTGCCAATGCCGCCGCCAATTCCACCGCCTTTACCTATTCCTCCACCAATGCCACCACCAACTCCGCCACCATTTCCGATTCCTCCTCCAATCCCTCCGCCTTTTCCGAACCCACCACCGGCTCCAATGCCACCACCAATTCCTCCACCGTGTCCACCTCCACCTCCGAAACCACCGCCAACTCCACCACCTTTACCAAAGCCACCACCGACTCCGACACCTCCGCCATGTCCACTACCAAAACCTCCTCCACCTCCACCTCCACCTCCACCTCCACCGGCACCTCCTCCAAAACCACCGCCTGCTCCTCCTCCAAATCCACCGCCGGCTCCTCCTCCAAATCCGCCCCCGAAGCCACCACCTTTGCCACCTCCAACGAACGTCTTCTCCTCCTCGTCGTTGCTAGAGCTCACACTATTTCTCGCTGCAACATTCACCACAAAAACATGAAAACATAACAAAGCCAAGAAAGTAGCTCCATTAATGAGACGTCCCATGTCTTCCCACTTTTGAGAGTATCTTTGTTATTTGCAGAGTGTGCACTGCCCGATGATAAAACCTATATGCATTACGGTCGCTTATATAACAACACTTAATTATCTACTTTAATCTTTGCATTAACTTACTTCAACCACTAACTACTACTCACTACATTCAATTCCCAAATCCTTTTGCGATTTCCTCGCCACATGTTTTCTAGTAACAAATCTTACCTGTACACATATTTATATTTTGTAGTAGAAAAAGAAACAGCTTATTATTTTACCCAAATCTAACTAGTAGGCTTTTAACCGTTTTACCCAAATCACCATATACTATCTGACATTAACGGTTTCTCGATCTCGTAACATTTAATTAATTCTAATTCTCTTTTATGACAAATAAACAAGTCATAAGTTTATATACGTCAGAGTTCTTTTTTTGTTTATGAAAAAAAATCTGTCATCATCTCTTTAAACAATGAATTAGACATCATTCTTTTTAATTGTCCCACAAATAAAGTCTGCAAGTTTATAGTTTAGTTTGATTAGATCAAAACTATTACTTTGTAGTTGATAAATAATGTCTTATGGATATATAATATCGAGTTTACAATATATGTCTGATGATAGTTTTTCTTTATTAACTACTCTATAAGACTATAACTAATAAATATCTGAAAATTTCACGGGGCAACTCTATTTGATCGGTAATATCTGATATTATACAGTAATTAAAATATAAAATTTTACATATTTAACATAAAGGTATCAAACTGTAGAATAATTAACCAAATATTATGTAACTAAATAGGCACTATTAAAATAAAATTCGTTCACTTCTGATAGTAGCTGCATATCAACGTAAATTTCATGTTGGTATTAACTAAACATATTGGCAGTTTGGCATTAGAGGAATATCTCCTTTTTTCCCTTTTATAAAAGTTTTTGTTAGTTTATTAGAAAATGTTTTGTTATAATCTTAAATTTTAATTGTACATATATACATATACTGAATCGCATGAATGACTAAAAAGTAAAACCAATATCTTATAATTTGTTCTGACCAAGTTATTGTAATTTAATGATTGTATATGAATCAAGGTTAGTGGTCTTTTCTTTTTTACTCTAGCATCGAACGTAATTGGTGTTTTTAGTCTTTAGTCTTTATCAATGATCTGTTTATATAAATCTAATTCATATAACTCTAAATTTGTTATTTTAAATAAATAACCATTGGAGCTTACATACCAAACCATGTGCGAGTTAGATGAAGAATTTAATGAAGTTTGAACAACAAAGCCGTCATCCATTTTCCAACCTATTACTATGTTCTCAAGCAAATTGTTAAGTTGTATGGCCTTCCAACTCAAAATTAATTGGCAATGAGTGGATTGACCCATATTACTTATATACTAGTGTTAATCTCTTTATATAACTGATGTGAGATATTAACACGCTTCCTCGAGATGATGACTCTTATCAGCCCATCTCGAACCAAATTTCACTTTATGACCGATAATAAATCTTTCTTGGACCACTCTGCTTGGGTCAACAAACAAGGTTCTGATACCATGTTAAGTTCTATAGACTTCTAACTCAAAACTAATTGAAAATGAGTGGATTGGTCCAAATCCTTTATATACTATAATATTAATTCCTTTATATAACCGATGTGGGATATTAACAAAAATATTAAATGAAGTCTACCCACTTGTATGTATATTCTTCCTCCAATTCAATATCGCTACATGTCATTCCCCAAAACACGAGTGTGAGTAATTCTCTATCCTCTCGACAAACTTTTGTGTAAATTTCGGAACTATGAATATTTCTGAGGGTACTAGCTATTACCACCTTTCTTTTTCCTAGGGAGTGGGCGTTTCGGTTTTGTTTTTCTCTTTGGGTATATTTGGTTCACTTTGAGTTGGTTTGGATTTGATAGGTTCAATTAAATATGGCTAAAGTCCCATCTTTTCCTAAACCTAATTTGTTAAATGTTAATAGTAGTTTACTCGTCTCATACTTATTTGAGAAAATATCCAAAAATTGACCTTTTCAGATATTTATTTCCAAATAGGATTCTTTCTAATAAAAAAAATTCTTCAGAAGATCTTTGTTTAGAAATAAATTTATGAAAAAATTTATTTTAGACAATGACCCTACTTATTTTATCTCTAACGGCATATCATTTCCGTTTTGTGCCTATCATTTTTATTACATAATAGCATAATCATTGGTACTTGGGATCGAATCATATGTTACAGAAAATATATGTATAGATCATATCTCTAGGAAAACTAAAGTTTAAACACTCAATAGTTACAGCGAGGTAAGTAATTAAACATGTCAATCAGATTAGTCCGGTACGACCTAATTGTTTCTCGAGCTTATACTTTTAAAGTCCAGCATGGTCCTGTCGGGAACCTTCAATATAAGTTGATCGTATTAAGTTTTTGTTTTTCTTTAAAAATATTAATAATAGTTTCAGCATTTTTCTGTCTACTAGTACCACATTAGATTATTTGGTTAGGGCTTTTAAATTTGAAACCTACATATTTGAGTAGGGTCAACCAAATTCAATAAAATGACGGTGCTAAAACAAAGATCAAAGTAAGTGCGTGGACTTTATAGTAATTAATAGGAAGTTGGGAATTAGGAAGATCTGCTCAACATGAGCTATTGAAAAAGAGTGTCACACAATAAATAATATCGCATCCCGATTTGTCGACATTCGACGGACGTGTAAGAATGAAGGTTAAAAAATGGAAAATTTACCAAACAAAAAATGAAAAGGTACACAAAAGAACAAAACTTACTTCGAATATAGAATGAGTAATTAATGTGGAGTATTTCTATAGATGATCACTGTTGTCGCCACTAGCTAGGCTTATTAACGTGGGATTTCGTGTATAGCATTTTAATTTTAAAATAATACTAGTTGTTTTTTTTTTATATAAAATATGTAGTTGGGTTACTTCTTTCAATTTGAGAAAATAATAAATGTGATTACAAAAGAAAAAATTTAACGTTTTCCTTCATCTATGACTTTGTGTGTGTGATTTTTTAGTGCTGTACAAACTTTTCATAAAACTAGGTTTTTTTTTCCTTGAGCCCTAAAACATAGTAATTAAATACAACTTTATCTGTAAAAAAATAAGTATGTATGTTTATCATTTTTTTCGTTTGTTTAGGTTAATATTCAGGGAGTTATAAACCGAAATCCATACATTTCTCTGTTGAGATCTATGCTATTTGCTTAAATTCCTCCCATAATTTTATCATTTTTGTTCAAACCAAATTTCCTAATTTTTTGTTGTCCTGGTTTTACAAATTAAAGACTGTAAAACAAAACAAAACAAAAAAGTAAATTTTCTCTAGAATTTTATTGACACCCTTTCTTGGGAAATGTTTGTTCCCATTTTTTTAAATGTAAAATAGCAACAACTATTTGAACAAGAAGACAATGCTCCATCATTGTTAATGGATCTGCTTTAGTCCAGTTCTGTATCTAACGGAACTGCCCCCATGGGCTTGAGCCAATCTCTCAAAGTGCCAACCATCTATTTCTCAAAGACCCCATTTCCTTTTGGTTTAACTCAAAACCAGTTCTTCACTTATTTCAGCTCCTAAACCGGTAATTCAAACCAATTCCTATAATCGATTGTCATGACATATCATGCATTTGTATTCAGTATTCGTAAACATTTGTACTTGATCCATTCTTAGCCTAGGTAAAGTTTTCTTTTTGTTTCTTTCTTTGTATTACTGTATATAAAAGCAACTAAAGAAGATGATTTTTATTCAAATTCATTTTCATTTTTAGATTCTCTAATTCCCACTTTCCCTTTTTTTTTTTTTTGTCATCTGGAATTTCTACTAATACTTTGAAGTTATACAAAAGAACCTTAGCAATGCTGAGGTTATATCAGTTGTTAGATGGAATCAAAAGCAACTGACCAAAAAATAAGGCTATAAGCAGCCAAAGAGACATGTTGCAGAAACTAAAAAATAACGCTATAAATTTCCACTTTCCCTTTATAAAACAATATTAAAAAATCACTATTTTTTTAATCAAACATTAAAAAAAAAAGAGTAATATATTGACTAGACGAAAAGAGTAATTAATAATAAAATATTGACTATATCCACAGACTTCCCAGTTAATCACTTACCAAATTTTAATTTCTCCAACAAACTTATCAGGCCCATTTTGATTTGACGTAAGGCCTATTTAAAGCCTCATAGCATTTCGATAATTTATTGAGAATGCCGCACAATAATTTAATCATTTTAATCTAACGAATATATAAACAAGTTTCGCCTCCGACTTTTTCTCCTTCATCTCTCTCTCGGTTTTATCCATTTTTCTCTCCGATTTACACTTTTTCCTCCTCCGCAGATCCACGACGGCCTTGTCGTCTCTCCGATTTCCGCCGATCCGATATTCTACGTCGCTGTTACGCTCAGATTTCTCCGGCAACGCCTTGCTCCGTTTCCGATCACTTTATTCATTTTCAGTTTTTTTTTGTTTGTTTCTCAAAAGTCACGAGTTAAAGCGCCTCAAATTAAAAACGAAATTACATTTCTACCCTTACTTTTGACATTGACCATAGTAACCCTGATCCTTGTTTACTCAAAATCCACGTGTCGTAACATAAAAAGAGAAGTCAACGAAATGAGTCAAAACCACCACGCGCGTGGACAACAGACGCTAGATGCGTCGAGAAAACGCAAAGAGACGGAGAGTGATCCAAGAGCCACCACGACTACTACTCAAGCTACATCGAACTGGCTCTTGGCGGGTTACATGGCGCACGAGTTTCTCACGTGTGGTACGATGTTGGGCCGGAAGCTTTATCCTGGATGGGCCGAAGTTGGGCCGCTAGTCTCGTCGCCGTCCCCGCATCACAGAGAAGCGAAGAAGGCTCACCAAAGCTACTCTGACGTGGCGAGTGTGTTCAAAACAGATGGAACTCATGTACCTGGTGTGGTTAACCCGAGCCAGCTTGCTAAATGGATCCAGATGTGACTACAATGGAGTTGCATCATCATCATCATTGCATTTTCATTTTCAGCATTTTAGTTTTGTCTTAGTGATATTGTCTGTTAAGTAAAAAAAAAAAAACATTTGATAAAATAATTGTAGTCTTGTTTTGTTTATCGTTTTATCAGCTAGTAATCGATTTTTAAGACATTACTACGTATATTTACATGTCCCATGATTAATTTTGGATCTTGATCATTACTTATAAGAAAGTTGTGGGCATCATAAATACTTCATCTCGTTCTAGTGAAAATAAAGATGTGTTTGGTAAACAAATCAAGAATGTAATGTGGACAAAGAGAAGAGAGACATGTTTATAGTACACTCTTTGATCAAACGATAGAAAAATAAATAAATAAAACATTACATCTCCTATAAATGATTTGCTTAAATAAGAACATTCAACCAACGCAATTATTGATTTTTCATAATCAAACAGCCAAGATCTATGGTGATGTCCAAAATAAAACTAAAATTAAGTAAAAAATAGTAATAGTTTGCAAATGCATGACCGCTTTTGCTATTATAATTTTACCAATTATGGAATGCCTTGTTCAAACCATTTCTTGATTTCAATAAAATTTCCAAATTCTAGACCATGGGAGTGGAACAGTATTGTTATTAATTGTTATTAATAAGTGGTGTAAGTTGTAACGCTCTCTCCCGAATACACACATTTGTTCAAATTCTAGGTTTCCAAACTTTGGGCTTCATCTGAAAATAAAAACGGTTATTTTTGGATTAAAGCTAGAATCTATACTATTAATCGAGAGGGGATGGTAGAAAAATTGACGAACCATATAAGCCATATTTCAGTATTTACGAAAATTACCACTGACTCTTAGTTATGAAAAAAAACAAAATTTGGGCATTTTGAGAAATTACGTGCAGATCCAAACCGACCCGAGCCGAAGATTGTTGCCAACCCGGTTGGAAGGGACGCGGTTCTACTTTCCGGTAAAAATGTCGACCCGTTTCTATTAATTTTGCACCATTTTTATCTGCAAAATTAAACAAAAATGTCAAAGCCCAATATTTAACAAGGCCCAGAAAAATAAATAGAAATTATTAGTCCAATTATTAAACTCAACAAAAAAAACCTTCGCGTCTATATCTACTACACTATTAAAAAGAGTCAATCTAAGAGAGTGTTTCCAAACACTCATATTAAAATAAATAAACCATGATTAATGTTATATGTGTATCCAAACAGATTAAAACAACAATATTATGGAAACTAACATTGATTATAATTTATCTAAAATCTTTCTACCTAATTTAAATCAATGTATTAGAAAAATAAGTATGATTCACATTTCACTTTTATTTGATCTTATTTTCAAATTATTTTGAATTATTACATAATAAATTTAATTAATAAAAGTTTATTTTTTTCTACATAAGTTGTGACTCAAACCTATTTTTTCAGAAAATTACATATCCATTTTTTGCAGGAAAATTTCTAAGTATTCATTTTGACAGAAAATTACAGATTTGCAATTTGTTAAAAAAATTACAGAGTCAGTTTTTTTTCCAAGAACCGGATTAGTTTTGGTGGAAAAATTAATTATACTTAATATTGACAATTATATTGGTTTTTGTTTAGTTAGGATTTTTTTAATTAATTTAATTTTAATAAACATTACAGAATCCAAAAACTATAATTTATATCAAAATAATTGACATGCGGACATGAATCTACTACTATTATTACTAAACATGTTTCCAAACATACATACTGAATTAAATAACAAATCAAAAATTCAAACAGATTAAATTAGCAATATTATAAAAATCAACATTAATTTTAAATTTCCAAAAATCAATCTACCTAATTTAAATCAATATATTGGAAAAATGATTCTCATTTCACTTTTATTTGATTATATTTTAAAATTATTATAAATTATTATATAATGCATAGAATTAATAATTTTGTTTTTCAACATATGTTCTGATTCAAATACATTTTAGGTGGAAAAATTACAGATGCATTTTTTAGAGAAAAATTTATAAATAACAAATATTTATATTTTGTAGAGATTTCAAATAAGATAAATTTTTAAAATAAACATATATTACTTAATCAAAAAGTGTCCCATATCAATATAAGTGTCAATAAGGCTCAAAACTTAGGTCTAATAGATCCATAAGGGGATAAAATTATTTTATGCCCATTAAAAAGTGGATAATATGGATAACCTAATAGTGGATTTATCAGACTTTTTCTGTGAATTGGAAGGTAGATCCCCAAACTACCAATTTTTAATAAAACAAATAAGTGATATATATATATATATATTTTAAAATTATTATAAATTATTATATAATGCATAGAATTAATAATTTTGTTTTTCAACATATGTTCTGATTCAAATACATTTTAGGTGGAAAAATTACAGATGCATTTTTTAGAGAAAAATTTATAAATAACAAATATTTATATTTTGTAGAGATTTCAAATAAGATAAATTTTTAAAATAAACATATATTACTTAATCAAAAAGTGTCCCATATCAATATAAGTGTCAATAAGGCCTGTAAAACTGCAGGCTAGGTCTAATAGATCCATAAGGGGATAAAATTATTTTATGCCCATTAAAAAGTGGATAATATGGATAACCTAATAGTGGATTTATCAGACTTTTTCTGTGAATTGGAAGGTAGATCCCCAAACTACCAATTTTTAATAAAACAAATAAGTGATATATATATATATATATTAATAATTATATATAGTTGATAAAACATAATATGTGATATATTTAAAAATTTTAAGATTTTTTATATATAAACTTAGAATATTTACAAAAAGAAAATATTAAAAATATTTCTTTTAAAAAGTTATAAATTTAAATTTTTAAAAATATTTAAATTATTTAAAATTATAAAAAATTAGAACCGATGGCCGGTATGCCAGCCCGTTGGATATAGCAGGACAGACTTCGACATAAGAACGATTTATAAAATATTAAAATGGATATATACGTTAAACAATTAACAACACTAACACTTAATAATTTAAACACTGAAAACATAATAAAATGATTTTCATAACAAACTAAACATCCTTCAGGATCAAACTAAAGGTTTTTGTGAAACTCAATGCAAACGTAATTCGTTGGGGAATTCTGAGTTTAATTTGAAGAAATTGAACACTTTAAAACACATAACACATAGTCAACCTCATAACAAACTAAAACTTCTTGAATTGAATAAGACTGAAACTATCTTGAGGTTTTTGAAAACCTCTTTGAAGACAACATTCTTTGTTTGTTTCTGTGGATTTCCTTTCCTAGCCACACTCGAGAAACTCTGTAATAGTTTTTTCTACCATGAAGATATGCCTTCTCCACATGTGTCAAAAACAGAAATGACTTCCCACACAAGTTTTTGAGAGCATCAGGTATGTTGGTTGGAGCTTCAATCTTAAAAAATATAGAAACACTTAGACATATTAGCATAAGAGTGGTCATTAAATATAGTCTAAACCAAGCAATATATACCTCTTCATAATTCCCATTTAGTAACTCAACTGCAGATTTAGTTATAAGCTTTGCTGCAAAGCTATCAAATAACATCAATTTCGTGTCACCAGTCTGGTCCACAACGGAAACAGAGAACTTGTACCTGTAGTTGATATGAGTTAGCTCGAAACTTTATTTGTATAAAATACACAATACTTTATTTGTATAAAGGATGGTTAAGATATACCTTGTTGTTACATTGGTAACAGTTAACTGGCAGTCTTCACACCAAAACCTTCGTTTCTTATATTTGTTTGGCACCTTAATCTGAGTGTTTGACTCCCTTACTAACTCGACCTTCTTGTTACAGTTATTATGGCTAATGTAATACCACCCCCTATCAGTATCAATGGCACAAATTAATGCCAAGATCCTCCATTTTCCAATCTAAATATTAGATAATTTGAAAAAAGAGATTCAATTCAGTATATATAAACTACAAAAAGCTCTAGATATAAATAGTTACCCTTAAGGAAGCCAGAAGATCTGCAATGGATTTCCTAGGATAATCTTGGAAATTGTCACCTTTTGCCAATACCTGCAAATTTTGTCTCCATGAAGGTTCTGAAAGAGTTAGTTCCAAGCCGTCACTTGGCAAACTATTTGGTTCAAAGTAGATAACAATTAGTTAGAAAAGTAACAGCTATATGATTACAAATACAATAAATGTCACGCTTACATTGCCATCATTTGTTCAACTTCTGGATATTCCAGAGGATTGATCAAAACATCAGATGTGTCTCAAGCATTTTTTATACTTATGTCTCCTATATATAAATAAAATTAGTATCCAAGTAAAAAGCAAATATAAGAGAAGCTTAAATTCAGATAATTTAACCTTTGAAACTGCAAATCGGAGCCATAATTCTTGCTAAAGGTTAGTGGTTAAGTGTTTTTTTTTGTTTCATTAAACCAATGATAACCATAGATTATGTGTAATTAAGATTCGAACTTCGAATATGTGTGGTTCTGGAATTCGAACTTTCAATCTGTATCTATTAAAGAATAAAACTTATGTTTCGCTTGGATATAGAACGAAGTTTAATTCTGGATCTGATCGTATACAATATTTCTCGTGTGGAAATAGATCGTCGGCCCGATAAAATAAGACCTTACAAACCAGTTTTGTTGTAGTTATTTTGTCTCAAAATTTGTAAATTGAGCTTATAAATTATAGTACAAGATTATTTTAATCAAATCAAAGGCCTATTCGGAAAAAAAAAACATTAAGCGCATACTGAACAAAGACTACTAACATTATTTTTAATAAATGAATGTGCCTTTGGTTTTATTCGGCCATTGTTTGGGTAATATTTTCCCATTTAATAATTTAATTCTTCTAAAACAATTCTAGAATCTAATATAAAATAAGAACAATTTTTTTTATAAAAATCAAATTTTATCATAATAAATTCTTAAATGTGTTTTATATATGAATTAACTAAACTAAATATATAGTTATAAGTATAAAAATATTTTTTAAATAAAAAAATGTTTCAAATCTTTTAAAATAAATAATTTTCATTAGTTATTCTATAATTTATTCAAAACTTTACTTTTAAATTTTGATTATAGTAATACAAATTTTTCTTATAGAAATTATCTTTCAAATGTGTTAAACAGTATCCGCAACCGCTGTCAACCAGTCAGTAACTTCCCACAAATGCACACGTTTCTATTAGTTAAACCAGTCGCTCAAATCGTTTAATAACGTTTATAACCACAACCACTCACTTCTGTAAACTCCCGCATCCGCAAACGCAACCACCACGTTTAAACCAGTCGAGCCTATACCAAATCTATACTTAAAACACATACATGATATTAAATATATATATATATAATAACTATACTAACAATTTACATTTACTCTACACAAATACCAACAAATACTTATAATTTAATTACTTCAAAAAATTAAAATATATTTTTTAATAAAATATTACACCCGGACAGAACAGGGGTAATTAATCTAGTGATCTCTTATTTCATAGCGATCAAAGAAACAAGTGAAATTCAAATAAGAATTAAGCCTATTGGGCCTTTTTCTTAGATTACTGTTTGGTTAGTTTTGGGTTTGTTATTGAGCTAATGTGGTTAGCATGATTTCTACTGTGGGCATTTTGTAAAACTTGTGGGCTACTTTTGCTCTATGATACAAAATATTTAAAAGGGGATCGGGAAAACTGATTTTCCATTATTTATTGTATAGTTAATTTTTTAGATATCAAAGATATTAATGTAATTGTGTAAATTTTCTAAACAACTCACTTAAAAAGTATATATGACTGAACTTTGTGGATGTTCACATTTCTTTTTTTAAAAGCAATTGAAACAAATTTACTTGAACGATGAATAAAAACATTACTTGCAATTAGCTACAAATCAATTAAAATATATATTCATAGAAAAATATAACTATGAACCAACAAAGTAAATGTGGTGGGAAGAAGGTAATAGCGACCTCTAAAAACTAAGTGGGGAACATTGAATTTAAAATTTAATAAGCAAAGATCAGTCGCCAAAAAAAAAGGTATAAAATTTAATAAGCAAAGATAAAAAGCTTTCTTTTACTTTTCTTTTTAATATCTCGTTTGAATAAAACAAATTAATCATAAACATATGTAGATGCATATCTTCATACACATGTATATCACAACAACTAGAGTGATTGACAACGTAATAATGTACGTTCATAGCTCCATGAAAGATCGATAAAAAATGTTAAAATTATAATCTTTTGATATGAACTAGTCTTTTCGCCGTGCTTCAATGTAGATTCAAAGCCAATATTATATGTGTAAATTGTAAACAAAATATTCCCCCCCCCCCCGATATGTGAAAGTATATTTCATATGATTACATTAAAGTAGTAGTATATTTATAAAATTGATACCAATTCCAACACTAGTGGCCAACAATTTTTAAGACTTCGAAATATATAAAAAGTAATTTGGTGAAATAAAGTAAAGCCACGAGCTTCGCGCAGGAGTAGAGGAAAACGAAATGATTATTTCCAAAATCATAGAACATAATGGTCGTGACAGTTAGTTTATCAGAAGTTAATATGAAGAAGAGACGACTTAAGGCCCATAACAAAAGAAAGTTCCACTACTCATGCTAGCTATTCAAATAATCACTATATAATTGATAAAGCATTTTCATAATCACTAGATGATAAAAAGATGTAACCAATAATCGTCTTTGATCTTACTTTTCTATATTTTTCTCCCCTGTGATTGCATTGGCCAGTATATATGACTTCAGATCATTCACTGCCAAATTGATTTTTTCCGTTTCAATTATATATGTTAAATATCAAGAACTGTTGATGATGGTATCATAATCATATCATTATTCATCGCCACCACTACAATTTCCACCACCATGATAGTCATTATTATTTTACATCACATTCATGTTCATCTGAATATGGAAAATAAAATAATAACTAATAACGCAGAACTCATCATATTAATTCCTTAATCAGGACATGTTTGTTCAATTTTAGCCTTGATTTATAATTCTGCCACAACTAAAATGTGTTTGGACATAAATTACAAGCAGGCTTGAGTGTGCACTTGATTTTATTTAAATTTATCTATATAGTAACATAATAACGTTACTTTTTAAAAAAGAAAATTATAATAACGCTACGTACTAATAAAAACATAGACAATATATAGAAAATATATTGTCAACTTTTCCAAAAGACGTTTAGCTACCTGTCCTTTTTGTGTGGTTAAATTCATAAATTGTCTTCTGTGAATAGAACCAATATCTCTCTTCAAAGAAACTTTCACATTTTCTCTTTTTGAACACAAACAGAAAAAAACATCTTTTTATTGGCGACTATTCTAAATTTAATCCAAATCTTTCATGATTACACTATAACTTAATTTATTTATATAAGAACATTTTTCATATTCTATGCACATTAAATCACATGTGCAATGAGGAAAGCCATCAGCCTTCTAGCATGCAATTTTTAATCCTTTTCTGTCTTAAACTCTTTTAGTTTTTTTTTTTTTTTTTTTGATAAATACCTCTTTTAGTTGCTTAATTTCTTTCCCATTTCCCTTACATATATAAGCTATATTATTGGGTGGGGTTCAACTATATTAATATGCGGGTTTAAATTTGAGTGACAACACATTAACAATACTAGCACAAACAACTTTTTTTTTTGGTCAAAAAAACTTGGTCATATAAGATGTATTCATCTAGGGAAATATGATCTCGCAGTAGCGCACTAAGCCAAACATATTCCATTTTATAAATTAAATGAATGACACAAAATTTTGGAAAGAATAATAATAATAATTAGATGACTTTCTTTGGTCAGTATTCTTTGGTCAGTACAAAGACTGTAATTTGTTAGATAGTTTACTGCAAAGTTTTGTTTCAGATTATTCAAAGCCTATAAGTGTATATTGAAATCGATGAAATCAACCGAACCAGAATCAGGATAAAACAAAATTATAAAACGAAATGGAGGCTCAATTATGAAAATATTGTAGTTTAATAAATTTAGTCTGTTCCTTTTACATGATCTTTTAATTATAAAACGTTAACTTGATCTTTTACTTTTCTTCATCTTGAAGGATTAGTGCTTATCTATGTATATTGTTATTTCGTATTTGATATCATCCTTAATATATATTATTGATAAATCTTGTACGGAATTGAAATGCTATATATGTACACCACTTGTAAATATATAAGCTAAGAAGTGCAGCGAATCGTGTCACTCCTTTGTGGAAGTTTGGTTGTCTGCCAGACTTTAAAACGGAAAAAGATAGGTTGAGAAATGTTCTAGTGAACATACTATTCTCTTCCATTTTAAATGTTGTACGATATATTTTTTAAGTGACTTAGGTCAATTACGAAGGATGAATTAGAGTGAGTTAGAGAAATAGTAAATAACAAACAACGAAGTTACTACTAGAAAATAGCAAAAAGATATTAAAAAAAAAAACATGCTCAGCTTTATTGACGTATGTACGTCAAACATGGGCAAGCCCCTTGAAGTCTTTTCTCTGCATTTATCGATTGAAAGATGGATGCCGTTTTTAGTAACATAAAATTTTGATGGAGTTTATCAAGTGGTCTTATGATAGTACAAGATGGTTGATTCTTTTGTGTTTCATGTTAAATTCTTTTTTAGGACGGAGAAAGATTTTTTAAATCAGAATAAAGTAAAAATTGGCATCCGAAACTCTAGCAGTTTATAAGGAAAATCTTGGAGCAAATAAATAAAATTTCAAAAAAAAATAGATAAAACAAAATTAATTAGTTTATAGGGGATAGTTATTAGCAAGTTTGAATCTGATCCTCAACCTTGAAGTACATATTGTTTTATGTTCCGGGGATGTCATTCAATAGTTCATTAGCTCTCTTCGGAAGACCAAATGGTATGTGCATTACTTTGGTGGTTAAAAGCCAATGATCATTTCATACTCGAAACCCTATTAGTATAATATTGTTCGCTTTGGGCCCAACTGGCCAAACCCGTACGAATTTATTTTTAGACTCTTTCCCAAAAGATCTCATACTAATTGGTGATTGATTTCACTTATATATTAGATCATTATTTTCTAATCTTTCAATATGAGACATTGGTTTGTCTTCCAACAATCCTCCCCTCAAACCATGGACCACGAACCTTAGCCTCCTCTCCAGCGAAACCTTGGCACCTAGGCACCGGCACCCCTTATTCGCAAGATTCTCTTAAGACACTTTTCTTATCGTGTCATATTAAGGGCTCATTCCACACCGAGCATGCAGCTCACACCCACTTCCAAGTGTCCACAGTTTTTGACCTAGGCTCTGATA
>CM051370.1:10022259-10047259 GCA_028015245.1 Cardamine occulta | reverse complement strand
CCAGTTATTATTGGGTTTCTGCAAGCCCAAGTCAACTCCATATTAGTATGATATTGTTCGCTTTGGGCTCAACAGGCCAAGCCCGCACAAATTTTTTTTTCGACTCCTTCCCAAAAGGTCTCATATTAATTGGTGATTGATTTGACTTACATATTATATCGTTATTTTCTAATCTTCCGATGTGGGACATTGGTTTGTCTTCCAATAATCTTCCCCTCAAACCATGGACCACGAACCTTAGCCTCCCCTCCAGCGGGTTCTTTCCACACCGAACATGCAGCCCACACCCACTTCCCTAGGTCCAAAGTTTTTAACATAGGCTCTGATACCAATTGTTGGGCTTTCTGCAAGCCCAAGTCAATTCCCTATTAGAATGATATTGTCCACTTTGGGGTAAGTGATCAAACCCACATGAATTTGTTTTTCGGCTCATTCTCAAAAAATCTCATACTAATTGGTGATTGACTTGACTTATATATTAGATCATTATTTTGTGGGACATTGGTTTGTTTCTCAATATAAACTATATATTTACAATATATCATAGATAAATCAACAGACTATTTTTACAACTATAAATATTCGATGTTAATCGACTACCACTAAATATTCTATTGTCTTACTGATAATTTCTTTCCGGGATAAGATTGGTTTTAATTTGTATAGTTAGTCGAAAAATCGAACTTTGAAACTCATTAAGCTTCTCATATAGAAAAAGTTAATACCTATATGAACCATATACCACATGTATTTAATTTCTACCATATAACATGATAGTTGACACCATATGTATATTTCTACATATATTTTTAACAATAAAGGATATATAATAATATAAAGCGACAAAAAGAGTGGTGTGATATGTAAATACTTATGAGTTTTAATACCTAAAGAGTTCACTTTTACATTGGAAGAAGTATGAGAAATAGTTGGAACACTTGTCTCCTGCTTTTGAGTTCTGACAATAATCTGCCTTTAGGTTTCTTTCGTATCTTTCTTGAAATTATAACTTAGGAGAATCGCAAGTGTGTGTACGTACTTTTTTTTTTTTTTGGATTTTAAATTTGGTGCCCAAGTTGAAAAGAATATCCAGACTGTCCACATTTTAAATTATTTTGTTTTGAACTTTTTTTGCAAAGGGTTAAACTCGATCAACCTTCGAACTTACTCAGTATGATTTAAAAATGATGAAGACAATATGTTGCAATGATGCATTATGATCAGTTTATACACACTAAAGGTTTCTGAACTCGTTAAATTTTTAAGGTTGTTAATTATCCTTTGAAATTTGCTAATATATATATATATATAATATATTACTCTATGTGCTTCAGTCGAAGCTATGATGCTAGATTCTCAGCACCTACAAATCCACCCGGAATATTGGTGATTCAGATTTAGGTTAAAAAAACATCTAGTGGACTAAAATCAAACATATACATAAATAAATAAATTTTATGAAGTGAACTGTTCCAACGTCATTTACACACATTGTATAATGCGACTGATAATATAAGAAAAAATAAAGGGAAAGAATACAAAATCCCTATTTATATATTCCCCAAAATGGCTCGTTAATTTTCCATCACCAAAATCTCACTAGATGCACTATTTTACACTGTGTGCCCATTTGATACTGTGGAGGACAACTAAACCACAATAACTCATTTTCTTTGATTTTTTATGACTTGGCCGCGGTTCTATCTATATATATAATACGTGCAAACTTCAATTATACGGTCAATATGATTATAAATTTATAATGACCGGGGGATTCGAGATTCCGAAAGCACACAGGATCTGATCGTGAACAAAAAAGGCTCAAATATTCTAAGTGTTTTAAAAGAATCACCACTTTAGTAATATAGTCGCACCATATGTTGAGATCCAAAGCTAATTTATAATTCTTATGCTTTGCATACATTGATCCTGCATTAAATCCGGCTCCGCCACAATCACATAAGTATCTCGTGTTAAAGGAATGGATTAATTAATTGGTTATATAGATTCACATATATATATATATATATATATATATATATATATATATATATATCTGGTAGTGCAAATCACGGTTGGGACGATCGATACAAAGCTAATTTAGAATTCATATATAACATATATATGATATGAAATGTTACCTTTTTTTTAATTCAAACTAAATGAATTCATTAAGATACTTTAAATCAATAAGAATTAGGGTTTCAAAGATTAAAGTTTAGAGAATATAAGCATTTTATTGATGATTATCGAACAAGTAACAAGAGAATTTAGAGTTTGAAAAGCAAGAAGACAAAAGCGATATGAAATCTAGAATTTTTAGTCTTCTTAGCGATTGATAGATGCCTCTCATTGTCTCGAAACTTCTAATTTTATAGTGAATTTATGATAGATTAGGTCAGTTTTTGGCTTTGATCGGGTTTTTCTCTTATTTATTCACTCTTTTCTTTTCCGATTAGGTTTTTTTTTTTTCAGGTCGGCACTATTTGTTCAAGTCGGCGCTCTGATCTCGATGGGCCAAGTTCGATTTGGGCTTATGAATGAATGAATTTTGATTTAAGTCGGGTTTATGGTAGGGTGCTAAACCCGATATCAATATATACTAATTAAAGGTTCGTACAACTCTTTTTCCACTAATGGATATAACTATTGCGGGATACTACAATCAAGAACAACAAAATATAGATTACATGAAGACACATTCTTGGCTATACATACGAGAGATTTAGAAAATATATATACTTTTGGAGTGGATATATATTAGAGGAAAAAATGAAAGCTTGGACCTTTCGCAGGAACACTGTCTAATGGAACTAAACTTGAACGACAATTTGAGTGGCCTTCAACTTGAAGAACAATTTGAGTGGCCTTCAACTTGAAGGAAGGACTTCATGTAATATTTTGTTAGTTTAAGCCTCACATAAGTAAAGACTAGTTCTACTTTCATTTATCACTAATTGGTTCTCTTCGTGTTAGTTCTCAACGGCGTTAATGCCAAGCCACATGATTCAAATATCTCTTCTATTAATACGCCTAATTAATCATCTGATTGTGTATTATTTGATTCACGTTGATTCCAATATCCATTTATTGATTGATTTACTCTTATTGCTTCCGTGGCTGCTTTGTTCCAGCGGGATTGAGTGGATTCCCACTACAAGAAATCTACCGCAAAACCGACGGTATTTTCGACGGAATTAATATCTGTCGGAAAACACCGACAGATTTCCGACGGAAATTAAAATTGTCAATTCCATCGGAAATCCGTCGGTTTACGGTTGGTTTTTTCCGACGGATTAATATCCGTCGGTTTGCCGTCGGTAATTTCCGACGGATTCATATCCGTCAGAATATTTGAACTTTAATATAGCCGTTGTTATAGCCATTAAATTCCGACGGATTTTCGACGGCTAGCGTTATTATATATATATATATATTACCATACTTCTCCATTCAATCACAACAACAAATTTCAATCCAACAATTCTAAAAAAACGTGTAGAGAGAGATGTCGTCTTCTAGAGATTTAAGATCATGGATGGATGAAGAAATGTTTAATCCGGAGTCGAAGTTATTAAACGATGGTTATGCACGAGGTATATGCGAGTTCATGGCCGTTGCTGGAAATCAACCGCGAGTGAAAACAAGTGGTAAGATGAAATGTGCATGTTCAATTTGTCACAATTCTCGTAATGTTGAGATAGAGATAGTTTGACATCACTTGTATAGCAATGGATTTATGCCAGGTTACAAGATTTGGTATCTACATGGAGAAAGAAATTTTGATTATGATAGTAGAAGCAGTGAACCCTATGTTGCAGATAGCTTAGGAGAACATAGAACGGAAGTAGATTTTGGTGTTGGTACCGTTGAGATGGTGAATGATGCGTTTAGAGAGAATTTGCCATCGACCGTAATAGATGAGGATAGGGTTGAAAAATCAAATGTATAAGCTAGAAGATTTTTTGATATGTTAGATGCAGCGAAGCAGCCATTATATGATGGGTATAGAGAAGGTCATTCACCTTTATCATCTGCTAGTAGAATGATGACCATTAAGACGGACTTCAATTTGGCAGAGGAATGTGTTGATGCGATAACAGATATGGTGAAAGATTTTTTGCCTGAAGATATCTTGCACCGGCATCATACTACAAGGTACAGAAACTTGTAGGCGGTCTTGGTTTGCCGTATCAAGTAATAGATGTGTGCATCGACAATTGTATGATATATTGGAGAGAAGATAAAGACAGGAGAAGTTGTCGATTATGTCTTAAACCACGGTTTCAGGATATTAGTGGGAGAGTTCCAATTCCATTTAAACGTATGTGGTACTTACCGTTGACTTCGAGGTTGAAGAGGTTATATCAATCTGAGCGCACGGCATAGCAAATGAGATGGCATGCAGAACATCGTCAAGATGGAGAGATTACACATCCTTCGGATGCAAAAGCGTGGAAACATTTTCAATCCATGTATCCATATTTTGTGTTTGAGAGAAGAAATGTGTACCTCGGGTTATGTACAGATGGTTTCAACCCATTTGGGAAGCATGGAAGACAATATTCGTTGTGGCTCGTAATCGTAACACCGTACAATTTGCTCCCTGGTATGTGCATGCGTCGAGAGTTTTTATTTCTCTCCTTTCTTGTTCCCGGCCCGGAGCATCCGAAGAGATCACTAGATGTATTCTTCCAGCCATTGATCTATAAGTTATAAATGCTATGGAGTCACGGTGCTGAAGTGTTTGATATTTCGCGCCAGCAGAATTTTAGGATGCGTGCGGTTCTTATGTGGATCATTAGTGATTTTCCAGCATATGGAATGTTATCTGGATGGACAACTCATGGAAGATTATCGTGTCTGTATTGCGAAGACAACACATATGCTTTCCAATTGAGGAACAGAAGAAAGTCGTGTTGGTTTGATTGCCATAGAAGGTTTCTACCGAAGGAGCATCCGTATCGTCGGTCTAAAACATTATTTACGAAAAATAAATAAGTGTTTGAAGCTCCACTTGATGAGCCAAATGGCAGTACTTTATTGGATCAGTTGAGAGATTTTGGTGCTGCGATGACTTCTGAATGTGGAGGTAATGGGCATGAAACTGTTTACGGAGCTGGGGAAGTTCATAAATGGCACAAGAAGAGTATCTTTTGGAAATTGCCTTATTCAAAAGACCATTTATTGAGGCACAACCTCGATGTGATGCATGTTGAAAAGAACTTCTTTGATAACATAATGAATACGGTTTTAAATGTACCGGGGAAGACAAAAGACAATCTGAAATCTAGGTTGGACTTAGCAGAGGTTTGCGATCATGATTTTCTTGAAATTCTTCCCAATGGTAAATATCTTTTTGCTCCGTACTGGTTGGATGCACAAAAGAAAAAAGAATTTTTTGATTAGATTCAAGACGATGTCAAATTCACTGATGGATATGCATCTAATCTGCGTAATTGCGTCGACTATGGAGAAGAAAAGTTTATCAGAATGACGAGTCATGATTGTCATGTTATGATGCAGCGACTTCTTCCATTTGTTTTTGCGGAGCTCCTTCATAAAGATGTGTACGAAGCAATTGCAGGTATAAATCGTTTTCATGTGTATTTTAACAATTACTGATATTTATATTATATATATATATATATATATTTAAATTTGTGTAGTTTTATTTGCAGGAGTTGGTGCTTTCTTTTGGGATTTATGCACGAGAACACTTACACTTGAGGGGATTCGCAATTTAAAGGACAATATACCCTTGATCCTTTGCAATCTTGAGAAGATATTTCCGCCGTCCTTTTTGATGTTATGGAACATCTTCCGATCCACCTCCCCTATGAAGCCGCACTCGGTGGTCCTGTTCAATTCCGTTGGATGTATCCTTTTGAGCGGTACATGTTCCATCTTAAGAAGAAGGTTAAAAATTTAAGTCGAGTTGAGGGGTCTATTGTCGCACAGAACATCAATGAAGAAACCTCACATTTTGCGGAATATTACTTTCCATCGGAAGTTCGTACGAAGAGTAGACGTCATGCTCGCCATGATGATAGAGGTGAGAAAGCCATGTATCCCGTGGTGGTCCCTGAGTTGTTTTCGCAAGTTGGTTGAGTCAGTGGGAAAGGGAAAAAACGCAAATTATCACAACAGGAGTGGACTCACTTGCATATGTATATCCTAACAAATTATGAGGAGATGGCGGAGTACGAAAGGTAAAAAACTTAATCTATTTAAATACTAAATTATTTTATACATAAGTATTAGCTTTCAAAGGTTATATAATGTTGTTTGCTTTCAGGATTTACATGGCAATAATACGTAGCCATTTTCTGGAAAAGACTGAAGAAGAACTTGAACTGCATAAGGAGAACGATTATATTACTTGGCTGTAATTTTACGTAAGTAGGCTATAAGATTAATATATAAATGACTTCAATTATTACGTAAGTGTTTTATATTAATTTTGTGGAAATTATTTTCTTAGGTTAATGAGGGAATTAGAGGTGGATCGGTTTTTCTGATATGGTTAGTGGAGTTAGTTACTGGCCCAATCTACATTGCCACCTCATACCCTAGGTATTGCAGTAGGGAATTTGCGTTTAGGATTCACGATGAAGGAAGGTCGAGACCAACTGCAGATTATGGTATTTCAGCTCAATCTGGTGATGTTGTCTACTACGGGATTCTCAAATAAATATTGCAAGTGCGCTACCCAGGGATGTTGGACATGAGGTGCATTGTTTTTATGTGTGAATGGTATGATCCAGAAGTTGGGCGTGGGGTTAAGGTGAACCAATTTGGTGTCACGTCAGTAAATTCTAGAGAAGACTTCGTACGTATGACCCATTCATCCTAGCATCACAGGCAGACCAGGTTCGGATTTTTTATTAAATATTTTATATTACGTCAGTTTTTGGATTCAATTTTTGTTTCATTTGACTTCATTAATTACAGTTGTTTTTTTAAGTATGCTATATTCGTTACCCTAGGGTAACACGGCGTTCAGATCCTTGGATTACAGTGACTCCAATTAATCCAAGAGGAAAAATTTATAGAGTTTCTGAGCACGATGTTTTACAACCAACTAGAAGTGTTCCAATGGATCATGTTGAGCATTCTTTTGATACATTCCTTGTGGTTGATTTAACGGAAATTGGTGATGATAGAGTTCATTCAGAATCAGAGGATGAATTTGGAGAATTTGATGAGGCCGAAGACGATATTCCTTTTGAAGGATCATTATCTGATTCAGAGTAGTATATTATTAACATTTGTTTTTATTTATATTTTGTATTTTTATTTTGTATTTTAAATATTACTTTTAATAAAAATTAAAACCACAAAACCATATATAAATAAAAACATTAAAAATCATAAACAAACCCAAAACATAAAAAAACCACCAAAAAAAAAACCAATAAACCAATAAAATAATTATACACAAAACATCAAAAACCAAATTACACTCCAATCCGTCGGAAATCCGTTGGAAATTTCCGACGAATTTCCGACGGAAATGACATTTTTACATGGCTAGTCATGTCAGTCAATCCTTAAACCGAGACACGTGTAACCACAAATCCGTCGGAAATCCGTCGGAAATTTCCGATGGATTTCTGACGGGTTTGGGGTTTCGTGGTCGTTTACGCTCTGTTTTGCTTTAAATATGTTTGTAGTATGTTTTGTTACTCATTTCAATGATAAAATATAAACAAATACATTGTTACATATTAAATATACGAAATTAGAAATTTTTAGTTGTTATGGTTATATATCATCGTTTAAAGATATGTATCATTGTCTAACATGTATTCATGATAGTCGGGATTTTTTTAATTTTGATATATATAATATGTTACAAAGTATATGTTAGTATTTCATCATTGAAATGAGTAACAAACCATACTACAAACATATTTCAAGAGAAACAGATTGTAAACGACCACGAAACCATAAACCCGTTGGAAATCCATCGGAAATTACAGATGGATTTCCGACGGATTGTGGTTACACGGGAACCGCCTCAAAGTTTGACTGACCAATAAAAAGACATGCATGTCTCGCATATCCGTCAGATATCCGTCGGTAATTTCCGACTGATATGCGAGATTAATCTAATCAAATTAAATGAAACGCGGTCTCAGGAAGATTGCTGCCTAAAATATTACGCGGCAAATTAATTTTCATCTCCCCGGAAAACTAAAATTTTATGTATCCGTCAGAAATCCGTCGGTTTCATTTATGCGGCAATCTTCCCGAGACCGCGTTTCATTTAATTTGATTAGATTAATCTCGCATATCCGTCAGAATTCTTTGATAAATAATCTCTTCTTCTTCTTAGCGGATCAGTTACGCGAAACTAAAAAAAAAAACCTCCGATTTCTCCTTCCACAAAACCTCCGATTTCACAACTTTTTTTGGCTCAATCATCAAGATGTCTAACAATCCATCAATTCCATCCAATTTGGAAGTTTCCAAAACTCTAAAACTTAAAGATTTCTAAGGTTTTAAGATTGATGTTAGATTTAGGTTATTGGATGTAAGATTTAGGTTCTTGGATGTTAGATTTATGTTATTGGATGTTAGATTTATGTTTTCTAGTGTTAGTTCTAGGATTTCTATGGTTAGATTTAAGATTTGGATAATATGAATTTTATTTTGGATATGATTTTATTTATCTTAAGAATTTATATGATTTTGATTAAAAATTTGATTTTGGATAGGATTTGAATTTGATTCTGAATTGGATAATATGAATTTGTTATGTTAAAGAATTTTTTTTACTTAAAATTATTTATTTAAATTAGAATAAATTATAATTTTGTTTTAATAAAATTATAATGCTTTTTATTAATTTATAATCATTTTTAGAAATTTATAATCATTTTTAGAAATTTATAATTATTTTAGACATTTATGTTTATTTTAAGTAATTTTAAAAAAGTAATTTGGTTTTAAAAATTTAAAAGGGATTACGGATTATACGAGGGTTCTGGGAGCCGAGTACGTCGAGGTTCCGGTAGGAGTAGGAGAGTTGCGAGGTGTCCTTCTACGGCGTCTACCCATATTCCGGACACCGCGTCACATGTACCAGCCGCTGCTGCATCGACACCACCCTCTACTCCACCGTCGCAAATGAGCATCGAGGACTTCGTTGCTTTACCTGGACGAGAGATATTCACTCGTTTTCATCTGGATTGTGTTAGGACAGACACATGGTAAGTTTGATTTTCATATTTAAAAATATTAAATTTTATTTAATACTTTTTTATATAAACTATTTAAAGTCTACAAAATAATTTGTTTTGAAGGTTTAAAGATTCGGGAAATGGGATTTCCAAATCTATCAACCGGATGCTTAATGGATTGCTTCAGCATTCATATCCGACGTACACCCAAATGCCTTAGAAGATTAGGAAATGTGGTTTCGGCAATTTGCGGTAAGTTTTTCATTTTCTTTATTGTTTACTTTGAATTTAAATAGTATATTAGTTTTTTTTAATTTAATTTTCATTTTTTCAGCAAGAATTTACTTGGGAGAGTCACATTACCGCTTTAGTTAGAAGGGAGTTCCACAAAAAAACGGCAATAATGTATTCACGGAAGCTAAACGAGTGGAAGGGGTTGTGGTCGAGGAATCTTGTGCCAAGGGAGTTGGTTATGAACCCGACCCTATGGAAAGGGTAAGGCGACGCACAATCTAGGAGCAACCAGTATGGTCACAAAGGTGAAACAACTTGTAAGTTTTTGGTTTAATCAATATGTTGTTTTTTCAATTTTATATTCAAAATATTTACTATATTTGTTAATTTTGTAGTTTCGGAAAGATGGTGTCCAACCTTCTGTCCTCAGATTAATCGAAGTTGCACACATCAACAAGAACACCAATGAAATCCAAGATGGTGTAGCTCGGGAGATCGTTGGCAACGTCAGGAAGGTGGGTCAAGAGTTTCTTCTTACTCAACCAATCATTGAAGGAACCCCACCTCTCAACGAAGTCCCGATCGAGAAGATCAACGAATTCGTCTACGAGGTAAGTAAATTTTAAAATTTTAATCAATTTTTATTTTATTTCAAATATTTATTCAACTTTTCATTTCTGCAGTGTACTCCGAAAACCAAAGGTCGGGTCTTTGGTCTTCTGGACGATTCATCATCTTACTCGGCTACTTCACGCTATTTCGGAGATCCTACCGCCGATCTTAAGGCGGAGCTCGCACAGAGTCACGCTGAAATGGAGGAGATGAAGGCGAAGATGCAACGCCTTGAAGAGGCCGGAGAAGCGCAAAGGGCCAAATATGAAGCTGAGCAACAAGCGATGGTCCGACGGATGAACGAATTCTTTTCGCAATATCCACCACCTCGACCGGGACCACCTCCACCGGACGTTTAGTGTGATTTTTGGATTATAAACAATTTTTATGTTTTTTTTATTTGAATTATTAAAAATTTTCAATAATATTCAATTTTAATTTTCAATACAATTCAATTTTAATTTTCATTTCTTTTTAATTTAATTTTCTTAAAATTAATATATTTATTGATTTTTCAAATTATTATACTAAAAAAAAAACTTGGCTGTCGGTAATCCGTCAGTTTTTATATCCGTCGGAAATCTGTCAGTTTTTTTTCGTCGGAACGCCGTCGGTAACCGTCGGTTCAAAAACATCGGAATTCTGTCAGGAAACCGACGGATTTCGACGGATATCCAGAAACTAGGTTCCGTCGGAAATCCGTCGGAAATACAGACGGATTTCCGACGCGGTTTCCAATTTCGATGACATAGTTCAGACGATAAAAACTGACAGATTTATGACGGATTTTACTTATTCCGACGGATTTCCGATAGATTTTTCCGTCTAATCCCGGCTGTTTTCTTGTAGTGTCCTAATTATCTTGTGCGCCCATACACACGACGAGCTCATAAGTCATACCAATTTTTTCTTTGAAAGTTAATGCAATTATCAAAGTTTTAGACCAAAACTAAAAAAAACAAAAGTTTTAGACCAAAACTAAAAAAAACAAAAGTTTTAGACCAGAATTATTGACTTTTACTTATTCAATGTTAAAATACTACGTAATTTTGTTATGGTTGTTATTTCCAAATAGGTGATCTGCTATCAAGTTCCATATAGTCTTTATCTAAAAGCTATAGTACTGTAGTTGGTTTAGTTGAATATGTGATTACTGAATCAAGAAGAAGGATTAGGAACACTTCCATTAGCAAATCTTGTAAAGTTACCAGTCCCATCACATATTGGAATGAAATATCATTTGGGTGCTTCAACAGAATTTCGAATTATAAATCAGAAACTGCAGAATACTTTTATCTAAAGACAAACGAACTGCATAATATATCATGCATAATGTATCTTTTAGTTTAATAAATAAAAAATAAGCAAATATATTTTTCCATTTCAGAATAAAACTTGAATATTTTGAAGATAAATTAAATTAGATAAAATGTTTTTTAACTGGTTATTATGTCAACTCACTACAAAAAATGTTAGTTTACATCATTTATTTTTAATATTTGTATTAGTTATAAATGATGTAAAATTTTCTTGCATCATTTAAATAAATAATTCTAATTTTGGTGATGCGAATAATTTACATAGGTTTTGTTAACAACTGATGTAATTGTATATAATATTTGAATCGGTTGATGTAAATGATGTAAATTTGTGTCATTTGCAAAAAATGATATTAATTTTTACATCAATTTATTTATGTGATGTTAGTATTAGTGTCGATTGAAATAATTGATTTCAATTATTTACATCACTTATTAATAATTGATGTAAAATTATATCAATTTTACAACTAATTTTAATAATTGTATCATTTACAATTACCAATATAAAATATAATTATCATTCGTGTGTTTTAAAATTTGTCAACTCAGACATATAAACTTCAATATTTTTAAATGATCTTATATACATAATTCAAATTAATATGTAATAAGGACAACTCATGTCGTCAAAAGACATTAATTTGATATAAGTACATACTAAATTTATTCTGGAATGAAGAATCTATTTTATAGAAGGTTGATTGTATTTTCCTTCATCTTTGTTTCTGATTGGGGACAAACAGATTTTGAAAACATTAAGTAAAATTTATTAATTGTTTAATCAGATTATTGTTAGCATCATTTTTAATTGATATAATATTTCTATCATTTTTTTAATTGATGTTACTAAGGAATAATAGATACATCAGTTATATAAATGATATAAATTTATATTTTATATCACTTTTCGTAAATGATGCAAAAATAGAAATTGAATCAATTTAATTTAATTGATGTAAAACTAATTAATTATAACATCAATTAATATAATTGATGCTAAGTCATATATATTTGCTTCATTTATAAATAATTAATTTAAAATAATATCACTTTTGTTAAATGATATTTCCTCCGTTTAGAAATAAGTGGCATTTTAGAGTTAATTTTTTGTTTAAAATTAAGTGACGTTTTAGATTTTCAAGGAAAATATTAGCTAATAGTTACAATTTTGTCTTTTATTTATTAATATATTGACCAATGAAAAAATTCATAGACTACATTAATTAGAGGTAAAATATAAAATTTAATAATTTTTTAATATGTGTGAAATCATCTAAAATAACACTTATTTATAAATGGAAGGAGTACAATTTAAGTGATGTTTTGTAGTGGCTGTGTGATACAAATTTTTACAAGGTAAGTAACGAAGAAAAAAAGAAAGAAAATCGAAATGTTCTTTATGTTGGTGGCACTGGCATGTTCTATTGTGTACTATAGTTTTATGTTCTATGGACTCTTGGAACTATTTAGAAAACAAAAATATTACAAATGAAATGATTAAACAAGAAATTTGAGAAAACAAAAAAAAACGAATCATTAAAACAAAGACATTTTACAAAAATCGTAAACAATACATGTGAATCAAAACATGTTATCATTTGTAAAATAGAATTCCATTATTAAAAATAAAATTATATGATAAATAGAATATTATAGATAAATAGTAGGATTCATATGCACGTATACTTCGAATAAATTTTTATATATCTTTTTCAAAATAGTGTTTCATAAAATATATGGAATAAACTATGTTATACAATGAAGTACTGTATATATGTTGAAAATATTTGCAGATTGAACTCAACTAATTAATTTGCTTTTAGAGCATAATATATATATACAGTGATGATATTATCATAAACTATCATAAACCACTAGGATACATATTCTGATCAGTCAAACCGTTAAAAACAATTTATACGCACTACTATTCATGACAAGAAAATATGAATACTAAAAGCAAAATTTAGGTATAGAAATTAACTAAATTCTATCAAAGAATATTTTTTAAGAGAAATTTTTCATTTAAATTCATCTGCATATATATGTATATAACTTACTTTATAAATAGTCACCCTATAGATGCATTTTGCACCTTTATTTGTTAATAATGATGGGAAACCGTAGAAATTGGGGAAGCTGTGGCTCGTGGAAGATGAGCGACCAATTAACACTACTTGGAGATGCAATAATGAGAAGATAACTTATGCGCCTATGACGCTATATATAATAGTTTAGTTTATGAATATACCATCTCAATTTATCATTTTCATTCAATTGTATTAGTTATACGTTTCACTGCTTCAATCAAATTATCTCTTAATAGAATGAGTTATCAACTCATACAACTATTTCAAAAATCAATCACTGGTCGCTATTTTTTTGTCACCGTTTTTTTCTCTAAGCAATTAAACGTTTTAACTTCTAGTGATCGATTAGGAGATAAAGTATAATAACCCAAAATTTCATTTAGAGAAATGGTGCACGTTGAAAGAATTACAAATACAATCATTGATTTGACTACTTGAATTACTAAAATGTATTTGTACACGAAAAACATGCTGAGCCAAAATAATTTTAGTAGTAATGAAAATTTGAAATGTGATTTGTTGTATGAAACAAGTGAAGAAAGCAACACTGAAAAAAATATCGTGATAACACATACATGATCGACAAGTCTAACAAAATTTTCGATTATTGCAATGAATACGAGGACATCTAATTGATGTTTTTTTTTATGAAATATTTTCATTCCTTTCGAGATTTGGATCAGGGGTCAAGGCCATTTGATCCCATCTAAGGAATATTCTCTTCAGTTGACTCCATATACAAAGCAAGATGCCGTATATTTTGGGAAAAAGAAAACAAAAGAAAATCTTTTTTTTCGTATCACCACTAAAGTGGTGATGTATGCATGATCGGAAACAATTGCCATCCTAAGCGAAACTCCAAGAGCCATCATTAATTTTTTTTGTAATCATTTTCTTAACATTTTCTTAACCTTTTTTTGGTTCTCACTTAAAATCGAGTTTGCTAGTTATGTGTTTATTATTGATAATTATTAATCCATGAATGATTTAAATAAAATTCCACACTAGACGATGTAATTTAGTACCCTTTGAAATGTTTTCTGATTGGATAGGAGATATCACCTAGTCTAAATGAGGAATCTTTGTTGTTGAACATGTAGACATTAGTTTGACAAAAAAAAAACATGTAGGCTTTAATGCTACATTAGTTATCTTCATACACTACTTACGAATCCAATAAAAAAAAAAAAACAAATTCTTAGGTGTCATTCCGAAAGTAATTATAGGAAAAAAAAAAATCTTTGAAATTTGTTCAGCGCTATCCTTGGTGTTAAACCCCATCTAAATTTTTAAAACTATATACTAAATAACATACGAATGTAAAAAAAAATTATATGAGTAAATACTTTAGGTTATTAGTTTGAAAAAGTATATTTATAAATATTTTGTAGGTAATGACTAACATTGTTGTAGTTGAATAACAAAATTTTAGCTTTATAGTTAATTCTTATCTTTACTATCAAGTACAAGATTTATATCTAACCAAATAAAAGAAAATTAACATGATTTTTTGAGCTACGTTTTTGTATTTCTCTTCTTATTGGTGAAAAAAACTTAAATATTTTTTATAAGAATGTAAAAATATGAGAAACATATACAGTATTAAAAAATGTCTTGTACAGCTAGTATTGATTGATCTACGTACGTATTTAACATATTCGCACTCAATCCAATAACGGTAGGTGATAGTATTGTTCTTGTAATCTCTAGTTCTTACGAACGACACGTACGGATTACGACACACGTTAATCCAACAAATAAGCAAATCTAGAAGATAAGCTTGATCAAGTTCGTCTATTTTGCTGTTCCACGTCAAGAGTTATGGAGCTACCAAGTTTGTTTCCACTAGTTGTACCACCTCAAAACTATTGGATCACGACACTCTTTTTACTCTCGTATTTTCCCTTATTTATTGACCTAATTTTAAAAAATAAAAGTAGATAAAACATGTTTTCATCTAGATCGTCTTTAAAATGAAACGTGTTAACATTTAGTGCAAGTGAGGGAAATTCTATACATTTAATTACCCTGAACTATTCATAAATCTTTCATTTTAACCCTTACTTGAATTACTCAACTTTCCTTTCGAGTGAGAACAGATCATGCTATGGGATCGGATAGAGAAAATTAATAATATGATTATAAATTTATAATGATAAATTCTTGTGGCGGAGGTAGAATTTTATTTTACCGGGATCAGAAAAAAATATATTTATAAAATAGTGTATAAACTACAAAAAAACAAATTACAACTGTATTTTATGTTCACTCATAACTTAAAACTCTTTTACCAGTTCATTTGTTATATTTTCAAATAAAAAAATTTCAATAAAAAAATTATATATTCACTTAAAAATTGATCACTAATGCAATTATGTAGTGCAATCTTCACTAATCTTGTGTTTTAAAAAATAATATTTCTGTTTTGAACAAATAATGAATATTTCATAACGTTCTTATAGGAACACATTCCAAATATGAATCCAACTAAAAAATAGTGTCAAACTAACTTTTTTTAATTTCATGTTGCAATATTAATTTGTTAATAGGCTCAAAATTATTTTTTAAATGGGGTCATAAAATTTTCTTTAAAGACATTACATATACAATTTTTATTAGTTGGGGTCAGTTGACCCCACTATCAACTAAGTGCCTCCGCTTCAATTCATATTATATTTATATATATTAATCGTTCTGAGTTTAGGCTCATAACTTAGAATATCAACTTATAGAGTCGAGTCCAAGAAATCTATAGTGAAGCATCGACTTATAAAAAAAACACTATGACTAAAAATAAAATAAAAAGTGAGTTTGATCATTAGATTGAAACTCACGCATAATCTGCTCTTATATCATGTTAGATATTATAAATATTTTTATTTGATGATTGAAAACATATGATATTCATGAGTATATATATAAATAAAACAATTCACAGTTACAAAGAGACAGAGAGATGAAAACGAAGAAACTAGCCAAAAAGAGATGAATGAAGAAGACGAAGAGATTAATCAAGAGGAGATGGATGAGAAAGACAAGGAGATTAGTTAAGAGAGACAACTCTAACACCTTAGAAGCTACCACTACCTCTAGCCCATGTTGATAATTCATTATACATTCACTCAATACTTAAATCATAAAACAAAACCAAAATTCATTCAAAACATTCATCTATATGTCTAAAATCTATTTGCCCAAAATCTATAAATAATAAATTGTCATTTGAATTCAGATAGTTAAACCTATTCAGTAAATCATCCTCCAATAAACTCATATCATCGATTTAAGATGATGACCGATAGATCCAAAGTGGAATTAATCAGTCCAAATCTCGTTCTTTACTTCATGTCTATTTGCAATCTTTGGTCAAAATTTTGATCTAAATCTCTCCTCTTTTCCATCCGATATCTTGAAATTTGAAATGACTTTAAAAACTCCAAATTCTAATTTTCACTTCATATAAAAAGCAAAACAAATATGATAAATCGGTAAAGAAAACCTAAATATCAACGAACACAAACCACAACACACAAAGATAAAAAAAATTTTGGTCAACATATTTAATTCCACTAAAATGATTTAGAAATGCAAACAATCTACATAGGGGCGGACATATGGGTTAGTGAGGTGAGGCAAATATCTCATACTCTTTTTCAAAAATAATGTGATTTTTATTAAAAATAAAAATATATCTAATAAAATTAACAAAGTATTTAAGTTTTTAATGATTGTGTCCTGGATAGAAAAAAAATTCTATATTCGCGAAATCTACATAAAGATAAATCTACTAATATAAAATTCATAAACACACCCCATATAATATGTATTTCACATATTTTATTTGTTCGTGATTTTCAAAGACTAATAAATAATTTTTTTTTATTTTTAATATATACTCTCTCTGTTCTAAATTATAAGAGTTTTTAGCCAAATTTTGTTGTTCTATTTTATAAGAATGTTTTCAAATATCTTTGCGCTTTTTCAATAAATTTTAATCTAAAATAATTTAAAAACCTATAAAATAATAATTTACATTGTTTTTATTTATTTTGAGAATTGAAAAGAATTTAAATGGTAATAAATTAATTAAAGTTAAAAAAAAAGTTGATAATGATGACTTTTGTTTTAAAATCAATTTTCTTAATAAATGTGGTTTTAGCCAAATTCTTATAATTTGGAACGGAGAGAGTAACAAAATATAAGCCCAACAAATTTCGAAGTAAGAAAATTTCCCATAATAAGTTAGGGAAATATCCCAATTGAGGAAAATTTAAAAACTAGTAATAATTTTTTTTCTTCATTTTTTATTTTCTTTCAAAGTAAGCTTCATTTTCTTTCTCCAAGATTTTCGTTTCGCTGAACTTTTTTTCTTATGATATGACTGAACAATCTTCCATTTGAGTATTTAACCAACAATACCGATTAATTCTTCTTAAATCCAGTTCTACCACCTTTTTTAGCACTCAAACAAATTTATTGTCTACAAGTTCCACTAGCTGCATCAAAATGGTCATAAAATTCAAACCATCATGTTTGACGTTGATAATTTATTGAAAAAATATGATTTGGTAAAACATTTGAAGATAGACAAATCAATCACCAATTTGATACATCGATCTCATATGACTATGGCCTCTGATTATTAATTTTCGTTTGTTTTGTGTTTGCATTTATATTGATATTGTTATTATAATGGGCTTTACTTTTTTTTAAACCATAACTTTTAGTATTTTAATCAATATAATTTTTTTGAAAACACTGCAGCCAATACAAACATAAACTTTAGGTATTTAACCCATTTGCATTTTGCCTTTGTATGCTATCAGAGAGGGGCATAGGCAGTTCATTAATAAGAGGGTCAGTTGACCCCTATAAATTTTAAAAACTCTATTAAAAGTCTTTGTGAATAATTAATTGGGACAATTTGTTTTGGACCCCTATGAAATTTTAATTCCAAATAGAGACCTATGTGGTAGTTTTTTTTAATTAGGAGGTCACATTTGGAATTAAAATTTCAAAATGAACTATTTTGATAGTTTTACCTAATTATAATGACCCCAACTTCAAATAATTTTTGACCCCAATGTAAAATTAATTTGAATGAAACAAAAAAGACCCAATACATGAAAAAAGTGAGTTCAAATATATTGAAGTTGGACTCTCGCTAAGGTTTTAAACTCAACTTTAGTTTAATAATCCATGGCTTAACTTAATTACAAAAATATCCACTTAATTATATTATTTATGCTTTTGCAAACACACAAAAATGCAACTCTTCTTCTTCTTATTTGATTTTTTCATGGCTAGAACTTATAATCAATAAAATATCAATTTTGGGTTGATTATTTGGTATTTTTTTTATGTTGATATATTTTTTTAGCGTCTCACTTTTTGGCGTTAGATTATAAACTATATGACTTAAACGTACATAACATTTACAGTTTTTTTTGTTAGCAACATATTTTAATCCTGGATTTGAATTTTAATAATGGCACAACGATAACATTAACACAAACTACTAGATTATATGTCATGATTGAGAAATCTGAAAAAATTATAATATGTAATTTTAGATATTTATGCTTAATTTATTAAAATTTCTTTCATTTATTAATTTTATAACTTACAAAATTTTTAAGTTAAAGTAATTAAATGGATTCAGTTTCTAAAAAAATTCCAATTCAATAAAATACTATCCAATAATTAATATATTTTATTTTATGTTAAACCTCAGCTAGAAAAGTTTCTTGCTCCGTATCATAATATAAGGTAGTTGGTTATTTTGTTACAATTAAATTTTTTATTTTTTATGATAGACAATTCATGTTCATTAAAAAAAATTATGTGTTACATCAGAGCCGTATTTAGAGTTTTAGAGATCTAACACTAACAAAACAAACTATATTATATGTTTTTACTAAATATATGTTGTTAACATATTTTTGTAATAAATTAGAGATAATAATTAATCTTTTTCTTATATTAAACACTATTTCTAATCTATGAATATAAATTTAGTACTATTTTATTAAGTTAGAAATTAATTTTATACCATTTTAAAGTCTATTTTTAGTTAACATAATTTTTAATCTATAAGAATACGACTAAATTATCAGAAATAATTAACATTATTTTTTTAATATATGAATTATGAAATAAGAGTTTAAAGTCAAGAAAAATAACACTAAAATATATATTTTACTAATATACCAAATAAAAATTTTAAAATTCTAAAATTACTTAATATTTTGGAGGCCGAAGACAAAAACTTTTTTTCACCCCACATAGACAGGCCTCCTGTTACATGTAATTACATCCGGGATCATAGTATACATTGAGATTATTGTATAGTCAATTTAAAATACTATTTTTGGAAAAAGAATGTATGCAAGATAACTTTAAATATTATCCTTCTTGAATGCAATGGAAGTGTGTTTGTGTGTGGGATTCGTGACGAGTTGCACTACTCACACCAATACTAAGGAGTGCGTTATATTTAAATCTACATATATAAGTGAGTGTAATTAAGCTCGCACATTGGCCAAGCGAATTATTATAAAAATATTTTTATCATTTTCCCCCATTTGAATTACTTTACTTTACCATTAACAAATCACGTCAAAAAGTTACAAGATCCGATATAATGTTTTCTACGATAAATAGCTTATCAAATTTTCAGTGAATTTCTATCATTTATACTGCATCTTTAGTCTAATTTTTCATCATGCCAATAATAAGTTCATTCATTGTTTCTTCTTATATAACACTAGATTAAGACCTCGGACGAGTTTCTTAATTTTAAATAAATTAAATATAAACAAAAAAAATTGATTAAATAGTTGTTGTTAAAAATATATATTAAATTATTTTAGAGAAAAAAGTAGAAAGAATATTTAGTTAGAGAAGATATATATCATAAGAATGTTTAGTTAGAGAAGATATATACTATCATGGCTACTAGCTTTTGGTTCTATTTTGTTGTTTATTTTTCCGATTACCGTATAAGATAAGTTTAGATAAAATATCTAAAACTCAAATAACTAAACCGAATCCAACTTAAAAAAGGGTACCAACCCAACAAAAATCCAAATGGATCCTAAACTCATATATCCGAAGGACCAAACCCGAACCAAATAAAAAACCAAATGGATATCGGAAATATTTGAAATACAATTATATACCCAAAAATATTAATTGTATTTAAATTTTATTTAACCTAATTATCCTACAATTATAAACCCCAAAACTATCAATTATTTTTATCCTTAAATAACTAAAATACCCAAAATTAACAAAAAAAATCTCCGAATGATCTTATGAATTATCATTTTGACACGTGTCGATCTTTCGTGAGTGCAACCTAACTATATATAATAAGATAATGATTTTGTCAATTAAACGGTTACAAAAAGAAATGGATCTCAAACGAACAAAAATATAAAACAAAGTTCAATCAATTAAAATTATTTTGAGATAAACTAAGAATAGTTTTAGAAAGAGTTTTCAAGTTCTTAATTTGGAGAAAAAGAAAATAAACTTTTTGCTTGTTTTATTTACATATTAAGTTAAAGTTAAAATCACGTTAGAGATATTTTTTATAAATAAAAAAATGAAAAAGAGTAAAAAGAGGCTGTTAGAACTTGAAAATTTAACAAAGTCGAAAAAACCTAATTTGGAAAAAAAATAAATGTAAGGACTTAAAAAGGTGTATTTCCATTAAATAATTAGTATTTCCAAGAAAATAAACTTAATTCACCTCCTCTAGACGTCTTTCTCTCTTTCTTCCCTCTATATATACAAAGTTTCTTCTTTCCCTCTTAATGCCTCTCTTAACATTAAACTCTTTCTCTATCTTTCACCTTCTCCTTTCTTCACAATTTAATTTCTTCCAAGTTATAACAATTACCAAAACTAATCAAAACCGGAAGAGATTATATGCGCGACGATGGTGAAGTTCTCCAAGGAGCTCGAGGCACAACTCATACCGGAGTGGAAAGACACATTTGTTAACTATTGTCTACTAAAGAAACAAATCAAGAAAATCAAAAACTCTCGTAAACCAAAACCGGCTTCTCATTATCCCATTGCTCATCACTCTGATTTTGGTCGATCTCTTTTCGACCCGGTTCGAAATTTGGCCCGGACCTTGTCCGATAAACTATTTTCCACATCAGAAAAACCAGAGATTCTTCAGGTAATTTAATTAATTTAATCAGTTACCTACTTTTAGTTTATCTTATGAAAAACATGCTTGATTCTTGTGTCGGTTATAATGATTAGTTTTTAAATTCCGTGTAACTTTTGTAACATCTTTACCTAAAAAAAAAATCGGAATTATATGTCTAAATGCATTACACGTAGTTTGAAAATTGATACCATTAGGGACTAGAATATATCAGTTTTCAAAACTTTACCATATAGGTCTTGAGTTATCGGATGTTAAACTCACTGTTAAGCATGGTGAATTCAGAATATAATTTTGAAGAGAACGTAAATGTATTTGATTTATTTATTTATATAATTGTCTTTTTTTTTGTCCTATGATTGCTCTTGTTTCTATGGAGTTTCGTGTCTGCTTACGTCAGAATTACCGGAAAATTTTGCTTTCTCTACATGAGAAATCTGCTTTTTACTTAATTTTTCTCTTTTCTTAAGATATTTTCATTATTTTTTTTATTGAGATATGTAAATATTACATACTTGATATAGAATTCAAATATGTTAAGTCTTGTAGAGCAAGTTGGGAAAATTTTCTTGGTTTGTTATGTGTGTATTAAATATGTAATATTTACATATCTTAGTATTTCTGTTGAGGAAAACAGTCATTTATACACATGATTTAGACCATCTAGTTCATTTATTAATTACCTTTTGTAAACCTACCTGTTGCCTAATTCAAGAAAAATCCTATAAATTAAGTACGTAATCCTGAAATCTACAATACATATAGTTTTCCGGAAAATAGTTGTTTACTAATTACTCACATCTTAGAGTTTTATGATCACTAATTCCAAAATAAGGTTTGTTTTTCTTCATAGTCTCACGAAAGCCAAGATGCAGAAACGGTTGTGAAGATTGTGATATCTCACGAAACCATCGTGACGAAAAAATTATATAAAGACATAACAAACTCACAAGTCACCACCCCCTAAAAACATAAAATTCAATGACACGTATAAGAAAAAATATAAAAATAAATGTGATATTTACATGGTTTGTTGGGTCGTTAAACTAAATGAAATTAATATTATGTCATTTTTTTCGAGAATTTACAGGTAAGGAGAAGAAAAAACTCCGAAAATGGGGATGACGTTGAGGAGATTTATCAAACTGAGCTTGTTCAGCTATTTTCTGAAGAAGATGAGGTATAATGAAATGTTGGTTTTATTATTCGAATGCTATAACTAACCATATTAATACTCAATTCTTGAAATAAGGAATTAGTTTTTGTGGTGGTTATCTTGTTGAATTTATTTATATCACTATCAGTCTTAATACTAGGATTCTTTTTTCTTAACACACTTCCTAAATCCCAATGAAGATGGTCAAATATAGACTACCTTTTAAAGCTTTTTTTTTGTTTCTTTTGCATTTTAGATACAGTTGTTTGATTAATAAGCATATGGATGCTTTTGTTATTGTTACTTTAGGTTAAAGTGTTTTTTGAAAGACTGGATGAAGAACTAAACAAAGTGAATCTCTTTCACAAGTCGAAAGAGACAGAGTTTTTGGGAAGAGGGGAGCTTCTGAAGAAACAGTTAGAGATTCTTGCAGAACTCAAACAGATCCTAAGTGATCGGAAGAAGAGAAATCAGTCTGGCTCTAATTCACATCGCTCCTATTCTTCTTCTGCTCGAAACTCTGATTTCTCTGCAGGTCAGTCTTCAATTCTTGTTTTAAGGCTTTCATTACAAGTTAGGTTGGACTTAAGGTTCTTTTAGTAAATTCTCACATGTTGACATCGAGTCTTTAAATCTATTAAAATGGGATAGAGGGAGTACCATTTATATATCTGAGATATGACGTGGCTGCACCCATTAGAAAATCACAAAAGTGCCATGTCCCTATAGGCCGTTTACGTAGTGCGGCTAGTAAAAAAGTAAAGGAGGCTATTTAATATTTCTATAATAATAATAACACAATTTTACGATTTCACGTTTGTTAATTAGTGCACATACTAGAAATCTGTTTTATTGAAATAATGATATTCTTTAAGCTAACGAATCTTTTTTCATGTGGATGCAAAACTCGAAGCTGTCAAAAACTATATGAAAGAGTTTTGTAGTTTTTGAGATTTTATCTCGACATATAATATTCAATGGCCGACAAGAACATGAGAACACAAATCGATTCTACTAGGAAACAAAATATTTGTGAGCAAGAGAATAAAAATGGACCGACAATGATGATTTATACCTGTGGATTTTGTCTTTTGTTGTTAGCTAGGTAACAAATTATATAAATGTTTGTTTTAATGTTTTCTTATTGTTTAGGTTCTCCAGGAGAACTAAGTGAGACACAGAGTGAAACATCAAGAACTGATGAAATCATTGAGGCATTAGAGAGGAATGGTGTGAGTTTCATAAACTCTGCAACGAGGAGCAAAACAAAAGGAGGCAAACCCAAAATGTCTCTCCGCGTCGATATTCCCGACGCTGTGGCCGGAGCCGACGGTGGCGGTCCAAGATCCATCGCCACTGCCACTTCTGCTCTATGGGAGGAGCTCGTCAACAACCCAAGAAGCGGTGGAGGAGATTTCATTAACCGGAAAAAGATTCAATATGCCGAGAAGATTATCCGAAGTGCTTATGTTGAGCTCTACAAAGGTCTACGCTTGTTAAAGACTTACAGGTAGATTCATAAATGATTCAAATCAATATTTTATCTTCTTGATCCTATGATTCTAATTCTTGTTTTGCTTTATTTTTATGGCAGCTCGTTGAATATGATAGCTTTTACTAAAATAATGAAGAAATTCGACAAGGTAAAAGTGGCTATATGTAGATATAGTAATTTCCGTGATTAACATTAAAAAAACAATAAGTGTAGTGCTTAATGATGGATCTTGATATATGGACGAATAGGTTTCTGGTCAACATGCATCATCAACTTATCTCAAAGCCGTAAAGAGATCGCAATTTATCAGCTCTGATAAGGTAAATTTTTTATAAATTAGTGACATAAAATGTCTACTTATATATATAGTAATGCTATCAATATATAATTTATTGAAATACTTTGTGAGTAAAATAAAATTAAATAAAACAAGGTGGTAAGACTAATGGACGAAGTGGAGTCCATATTCACAAAGCACTTCGCCAACAATGACAGGAAAAAGGCCATGAAATTCTTGAAACCCCACCAGCATAAAGATTCTCACATGGTCACTTTCTTCGTTGGTATTATTTTATTTTCTCTGTTTTTTTTTGGTTCTTTTTACTATCTAAATTTTATATATCTTACATAAGAAAAAAATATTAATTTTTCAATCGAAACTTGTTATATTCTGCAGGATTATTTACGGGTTGCTTCATCTCATTGTTTAGTATTTACA
>CM051370.1:9972159-10022159 GCA_028015245.1 Cardamine occulta | reverse complement strand
TGATACTGGCACATCTTTCTGGAATTTTCACTTCTGGTGCCCAAGTTTCTTATATGGAGACTGTTTATCCTGTTTTCAGGTAATTAACTATAATTATATTCATTATTTGCAACATAAAATATAAAAACAACAAAAATATTTTTCCTAAAAAAAAAAACTAAAAGAAGAAAGACTTTTTTATATAATTATTTTGTTAATTTGATTTTTTTCCAAACAGCGTTTTCGCGTTGCTGAGTCTACACATGTTCATGTACGGATGCAATCTGTTCATGTGGAAGAACACAAGAATAAACTACACCTTCATATTTGAGTTTGCACCAAACACAGCGTTGCGTTACCGAGACGCGTTTTTAATGGGAACCACGTTCATGACCGCCGTCGTGGCCGCTATGGTCATCCACCTCATCCTGCGTGCCGCCGGTTTCTCGGCTAGCCAAGTCGACACCATCCCAGGCATCCTCCTCCTGGTAAAATTAATCACTCACTCACTCACTTGATTTATCATACGGTGCGTTTCAACCGCAATCACAATTTCAAAACGCTGATTTTTTTTTTTTTTTAATGTGTGACAGATCTTTATTTGTGTCTTGATTTGCCCCTTCGACACATTTTATCGTCCAACAAGATTCTGCTTCCTTCGCATCTTAAGGAACATTGTTTGCTCACCTTTCTACAAGGTAAACAATTAGAATTATAATGGTTACTTTTAGTACAAGTAATCAGCAGAAATATAACATATTTTGGAACATGGGTTTTGTACGTAACAGGTTTTGATGGTTGATTTTTTCATGGCTGATCAACTTACTAGTCAGGTAATTTAATTAACTAATGTAACTTAAGTTAATATTAAAAACATAAAATGTAGTCTGTGTTCTGACTTTTTTCATGTTTTCAATTTCAGATTCCATTGCTGAGACATATTGAGTCAACTGGTTGTTACTTCGTGGCACAAAGCTTTAAAACACACGAATATAATACTTGCAAAAACGGAAGAATCTATCGAGAACTTGCTTACTTAATCTCTTTCTCACCCTACTTCTGGCGTGCTATGCAAGTAAGCTCGCTTAATTAGGTTTTTCTTTTTTCTTTCTAATTTCCTATTTTAGTCAAGCCCTTAACATTATGAACATTGTTTTACAGTGCATAAGGAGATGGTGGGATGAATCAAACAATGATCACCTAGTGAACATGGGGAAATACGTGTCGGCGATGGTTGCAGCCGGAGTTCGCATAACCTACGCAAGAGAAAACAACAATTTTTGGTTAATAGTCGTGCTGATGAGCTCCGTGGTGGCTACGCTTTATCAGTTATACTGGGATTTTGTCAAGGATTGGGGTCTTCTAAACCCTAAATCGAAAAATCCATGGCTAAGGGACAATTTAATCCTCAAGAACAAGAACTTCTACTATCTTTCTATTGTAAGTGAATCAAATCATTTTAACGTGTTTTACAAGATCTTTTATCAAAATGCTGAAATGTTAATATATATTCTTTTCAGGCGTTGAATTTGGTGTTGCGAGTTGCTTGGATCGAGACAGTGGTAAGATTCAGAGTCAGTCCGGTTCAGTCTCATTTGCTAGATTTCTTATTGGCGTCACTTGAAGTCATTCGTCGAGGCCATTGGAACTTTTACAGGTAAAAAACTTCACTTAGGTCTAGAGACTCGTCTGTTAAACTTGAGTTTGAATATTGTTACTTATGAATCTTTTTTTTATTATAGAGTGGAGAATGAGCATTTGAACAATGTCGGCCACTTTAGGGCAGTGAAGACCGTACCGTTACCGTTCCGTGACATGGACTCGGACGGTTAAGTGGTTAAGGTTACACAGATTGGAGGGGTTAGTCTCGAACCAGATTCCCAGCATATAGAGGAAGCCATTTTTTTGGCACCGAGTGAGCCAAAAATATCAGAGAAACTCCGAAATTTGCGTAACCATTTATCCTTAAAAAAAAAAAACAGGGGACTAATGGATTCTGGATTTATGAAACATTCCAAGTGTAACACAAACAAAGACAAAATTAATACCTTCCCAGTTCATATATTGGTTTTCTGTAAATTTTGATTTGAGTTTATGTTCAACTCTTCTTTTCTTTTCTAATAAATAATGTCACACTATTATCATCTTAAATTTAAGGTGTAAATCATCTCTCCCAAATGGATAAATGTCAATGTTGATAATACCACATTTAAGACGTAAATCATCATTTCCAAATGAACTTGAACCCATGACCTCTTTATTAGTGAAAATAACTAGACCAAGAGCATTTTAATAATTCACATTAAATTGTGTGACTTTGACAAAAACAGACATTTTAATGACTGGCCGGGTTTTATTGTAATTAAAACAGTTTAAGTATAAAACTAGGACGAGTCTTCAATCACATAAATATGATTTTTATAAGTAGGAAGAAACATAGACTTATACAAGTATTATTACAACCACTTGCTTCAATGAGATAAACCTTTGGTGATGGACTTAGCGATTCTTGTGGAGATACAATAAGCCGTAGACATGATTGTGATCATAGGATTAACACCAACAGCACTAGGCAATGCACTTGCATCACACACAAACAACTTCTCAGCTTCCCAACTCTCTCCATTCACATCTATCGCACCTTCTTTTTCATTTTCTCCAATTCTACAGCTTCCCATCTGATGAGCTGAGCAATACACATTCCACCTCTCAGTCATCGCCTTTGGTCCTTCATCTACAGTAACTGAGTCCAAAAACTCTTCGATCGAGTTCTTATCAACCCCTTTGCATACCAGTCTTTGCCCGTCGCTTCTATGAGTTCCCACTTCCTCTGCTCCAGCTGCAATAAGTATCCTCAACGACTGTCTAACCCCAGCTTTGAGATTCTCTTTATCGGTTTTATCCACAACGTAGCTTATCCTTCCTTCAGTTTTCACCTCTCCTGAACCGCGATCTCTAACTATCGTTATTAGAGTCGCGGTTCTTGAGTATCTACTCATTCTTTTCTTAATGTCAACCCCTGAGGTCCAAGGACCTGTCACCGAGAATGAAGCTGGTCCTAGTACTGGTGTCTCTATGATGGCTCTGACTTCTGAATCTTCTGAATCTTCTGAAAACACTTTGCTCAGCGATGTTATGATCCCGCCTTCGTAAGAAGTTCCTTTGAAATTCAAATTAAAAGATGCCTTCTCCGGGAAGTAACCCCACACCATTAGAACAGGGTGTAAGTGAAGGTTTTTACCGATGTGTCGGTTTTTCAACCCGCTAGAGATCATCAAAGGAGGTGTTAAAAGAGCACCCGCTGCTGAAACCGTTACTTTAGCTTCAATCTTTAAATTCTTGACTATGTTTCCGTTTAAAGATTTCGCCATCACTCCCAAACATTTCACTTTCTTGCCTCCTTTGGTATTACCGTTCTTTTCGAGTATGAATCTCTCCGCTTTACATCCCGTAAGAATCACCGCCCCGTGATCCACCGCATCGACAAGCCAAGTCCGGTCGCTTCCTTTCTTGTCTCCTTGTTTACATCCATACCCGCAAGATCCACAGTAATGACTCTCGGAGGAATTACGCGGTACACTTTCGACATTAAGCCCTAGAGTTTCACAACCTTTTCTAAGAACCTGATTATGAAAACTCTCTAACTCACATTTCTCTGTAACACCAATCCTCTTGCACACAACTTCCATAGCCGAAACATATTCTTCTAAACCAAAAAAAGTGATCTTCTGATCCTCTGACCATTCTTGAAGGACCGATTTCGGAGTTTTGATACTCGCAGACCAGTTCACAGCAGATCCACCACCTACAGTTGATCCAGCCAGCAACATGAGATTCCCATCAACGGTCGGGAGGATTCCTCCATTTTCATATAGTTTTTTCAAGCCAGGACCTTCATAAGGACTATAATCGCGAGTCGTAAAATAGCTTCCTTTCTCAAGAACAACCACTTTTAAACCAGATTTTGCTAAAACAGAAGCTGCTACGCCTCCTCCTGAACCAGATCCAACCACCACAACGTCGCATTTGATTGTGATCGCATTTTGGTCCATGTCTTGGTTCACTTCTAGGCCTTTTTGAGCAAGTGATTCGATGAGAGTTTGCTCTGTTTCATTCATTGTTTCCACTATTCCTTTCTCAAGAGGTCTTTCTTCATGAGTTTTAGAAGGTTTGTTCTCATCAAGATTCACGCGATACCCTAAGGCTTCCCATGCTGGGTTTTCACCACTTGGACTCACCTATATAAAAGCAACAGCAAATCAAGAAAATCTTTTTTTTTTTTTGGTAAAGAAATCAAGAAAATCTTTAAAACATTTATATAAGCAGCTCTGTTTTAACAATGGAGTAAAATCATATTGTGATATATATAGGCGTTTAATCCGAGTTTAGTACAGTTTTGGTTTAGGTTATTCATATTTTTAGGTATATAGATAGTAGTAACCAACGTAAAAAGTAATTCCAAATCAATCCATTTGGTACGGTTTTGGTTTAGGTTATTCATATTTTTTTAGTTTTTTTTTTGTAAATGGAGAATAACAAAGTACAAAACATAATACACCTTTTTAGGTTGGTTTATTGGTTCATGAATTTTAATAAATTTGGAAATCTAGATCAGATAGTTGATAAAAAAAAAGGAAATCTAGATCAGATCATGTCTTCTTCAATCATTGATTTTAATTTTTTTATCAAAGTTATTTGTTAATGGTTTAATGATTTCTAAACAGTATTTGAAATCCTATGTTATTCATTTACTGATTTACTTTTGGATTTTAATGAATTTTTAAGTAAAGAATACAAAGACTCAAGTCCATGAGGTAAACCATGTTATTTTAAAATCCACATGCATGATTGTAAAATTAGTGAGGAATTACAAATGTCATATGGATTTCAGTTCTGATTAATTCTATTCCAATATTCATCAATCTTTGTGGTTCAAACAAGCATTGACGTGAAAAAAAGAGAGGATTTAAGACATACCCGAGAGAAGAAGCAAAAGAGAAAGGCGACTTTGATGTACACAAAGGCAGCTCTAATAGGAGTCAAAATCCAATTTCTGAATTGTTTTTGAAGTACTCTTTCCCTCTTCTCCAACGAGAGCTCACTAAATTTCTCGACGTAAGGCCATCTCGAAACCAAACATTCGGTTCCACAAATGAGTAGTGTCCCAAGCCTAGTAGCAAGCAAGAACAAAACTAGTCTTGACACAAGATAAGCTTCTATCGTCCCTCGTTGCATGATCAACTCAATACTCTGCATCCAATAACAAAATTGTATTTCACATTTTACTCAAAACATCTGTTATTTTTATAACCCATATTACATTTTACACCAAAATCTAGACTAGTTCTGAACACAAACGAGCCAAGCTTATGTTTGCGGCCGATTTTTAAATCAATATTTTTATTTTAGAAATATGCAAAACGTTAATTTTTTTTTAAGCTTATAACCTCTTGACCCTCATCTTGAAACATGTAATAAAACCGAGTTTTTTTGGCCTTATAATTTTCAAAAATCGTTGGCTTTCCATCCACAAGACAAGACTTATAACGACTCGAATAAATCACTGGGCCACAAGTTTGTGGTTTATGTTTTTTTTTTCTTGTCAATTTAAAAATCAAAACTTTGAGCATTTTAAAGAAATAAAAAAACAGAGCATTGGATTAGTAAGAAAGTGTATGCACCTGTCGAACAATAGGAGTTTGAGCTCCAGAAGTTGAGTAAAATGACCGGAGAGCGTCTTTGTTCCGGTGGTGATCATATTCACCGGAAAACTCTTCCGGCGGTGGCAATGGAGGCAAGATAGCTTCGCAGAAGCTGGTTAGAGATTCCATCTCTGCCGCTGTGATGCTCCGGTTGCCAAATTTTCCGGTGTCTCTGTTCTTACCCATGACGCTATTAGTTTTAATATTATAAAACTAGAAAGCTTTTAGAGTGTTTTTTTTTTTGTTTTTTGATAAAAGCTTTTAGAGTGTTTCGAAGAGGAAACTACGCTAAGTTATATATAGATACAGCTGTCGGCATTTTAGTGAATTAGAAATTGAAAGTAAAATTGTGAAGAGAACTCCCAAACTTGTCATTAAACTCTTTGGATGATTAATATTTTGTCGTTTTAGAAAAAAAGAAAAAAAAGAAGATATTTCTTTTCTTTTCTTAGCATTGACATTTTGTGATATTAAATGGTTTTTTTGGTCCTGATAGTAGTTTTGACAATTGATAATTTAATGTTATATGACAAAAATTGAATTTTAATTTTTTTTTAGTTTGATATATATCTATCCACGTTATTTTTGGTTGAAATTCTGGCTTACATGCCAACTTTGAATATTCTTTTTGATGTTTTTATTACTAAACTAACTTTGCTTAAATAAATATATATATATATAGTATTTTTTTGTGTGCAAAATATATATTGCATAAGCTAATTTTGTAATAACATCATATATTGAAGACATCCGATAAAGATAAACCAATTTTGTTTATATATATATATATATATATATATCTATATTGTAAAAACTTTTCTTTTATCAACCACACAATTAAATTAGAAATTAAACAAACAAACTTAAACGTTTTTTCTTATAATGGAAAAAAAAAACTTTATGTTTGGTTACCCATTTCGGCATAGCCGAGCTTACAACACTAGTTTCCATGATTTATGGATTGTAGCAGTTTTGCTGCTTTGGCATGTAAGCAAAATTTGAACCAAAAAATGATGTGACTAGTAAATGCAGTTATAGAAATATGAATTTGCTTTAAATTGTCCCTCAAATGTTGGTAAAACACTTACAATTGCAAAATACAAGGACTGGTACGCCATTACATAACGTGGGAGGATGAGGCCCAAGTCTTTTTCTAGATTGCAACTTGTGAAAACTACGTACAACTGAAGAAAATATTGCGATCAATAGTTAATTAATGATTGAAAAAGTTTCAAACGCACGTCTACAAGAAAAAAAATGGTTAGCATTGTCACACACACACACAAAAAAAATGGTTAGCAAGTTCTCAGAGTATTGAAGAAAAAAAATCACGTGCGATGCTCTTAAGACCACAATTCGAAACTTGTAATAGTCAACTCGTGAGTAAATATTGCTACAACCCATAACGTTTTCTACAATCTTTCCTTCTTATATACGAGTATACGACATACGTGTAATCGATTTCTTCTCACAATTTTTCGTAATATTTCTATGCTGTAGAAAAAACAAATCTAATATTATACATAGACAAAATTGGTCCACTTTTAAAATGTCTTATTCTAAAAAATAACACCTAAACTTATGAACTAATAATTACATATACCAAATATTAAAAAGAAACTGTTGAGGAACCGAGAAAATAGTTATGAGTTTTTTTTTTTAATATTTGTTCTGTCAGTAACAATGTGTAAACTTTTATGCGAAAGATAGTTCACTAAATTTAGGATTTGTACAATTGTTTAGAGAAAGAATCATATGCTCAAGAAAAGTTAAATGTCTAAGACATATAAAATTCATGATCCGATATACTATCAACTAGCGTATTCGAATTTATCTTATATCCATTGATCCACACAAAATTTTTGGCCATAATTTGTTTGTTTTTTGATTAAACTGGATCAAATGCTACCGGTGGAGCCAATTAGTTGCCTCCACGTCATTATTTGCATGTCATGTGGCCAGCAATAGTCATGCATGATGCATCCCCCCAACAAACAAATCAAGTGTCATCGAAGCATCCGAGATTTTGTCGGACAGAAAACTCTAAATTTTAGTTAGTTAGTGTAACTAATTATGATTATTTACTAATATATATTCTGATCCCAAAGTGTTTGGTTATCAATACATAATTGCTTGGTGACTAAGACATTACGTTTTTTACAAAAATAAAACAAATCATATGTTTACTTTACCGTACTTAAAAACGTGGTGGTAGACCTTCAAGTGTACTAGGTTTTGTTTCGTACAAAACAATAAATTAAACAGCTTGAATTTTTTTTTTATTGCGTTATACATATACTAGACTAATTCTCTCTCTCATTTATGTTTTTATTTTATATTTTACTTAATATATAGAAATTTGAGATATAATTATTTAAACTGTTATTTTATTGTAATATACAAAATTTGAAGGCGATTTTTTATCCGTAAATAATACTAAACAAATATTTTTATGTCAAATATTTCAAGTTATTATTATTAATGGACTATGTCATTTTATGAGTAATGTAAACTTTGTGATTGGCAATTATTTGTGGACCAAAAATTTGAAATCTAAGGTTAGACATCTTTAATAAAAAAAACTGTTTTTAATATGACTACCGCTAGCAGCGGTATCAAATTCCTTTTAAATTATTTTATTGGGGTTTTTTGCAGGTCCATTCTACCAACTTTCTCAAGCTTAACATAACCATAATCAAACTAACATATACCAACGTCTTCATCAAACTTTTAACCTTCTAGATCATGATTTTTTTTTAAAACCACGGGAATTCTCGACTTTTTGTCTATAATTTTTTTCGGTATCCAGAATTAATCTTATTTAAAAAATATTTTTTCATCCTAAATAAGTATTGAACCGGAAGTACAAAGGAACCACCTCCGTTATACTACCACTAGACCACCATTTTTTAGATATCTAAATTTGTAGAATCTTTTCAATATAAAAGAGAACATAATGTGTGTGTTTTTTTGGTTGATTCAATTATCTATGATTAGAAGTCAAAAATATGGTTGGACAGAATTAAAGATGTCACAAGTTGTCAATTAAATATTTCAAAAAGCTGTAAAATAACGATAATAGTTTATTGCTTTTTCAAGGTAACTCACTTTCTAGTTCTAGATTTATGTTACCTTCTGACCAGGTTTATATAATCCTGATTCTTGAGTTACGTAAAACTCTAAAAAACATTTTTATGTTCTTTTTTTTCATAGTAATTGATATGCAACTCATATTGTTTTAGAAAACTATCGATTTTTTTTTAATGTGTAAGATGTTTCCCCGATGCTTGATATTGTAAGCAAAAGTTAGTTTATGAACAAAATAATTAAAGGGACCCAGCCAATTGATTGTGTACTGCTTAACTATATCTTGTGGTGAAATTTCAAATGGATTTGCAATATATCTTTGAATAAGTTTTCCATTTATTATTGGCATTTTTCATGTTCAAAATTAAATTATGAGATAACTACAAATAATTGTTTCTAGTTTTGGCCGCGAGTGGTGAAATATTAACTAATTTTCTATTTATTTCTATGTTAGATCTTGACTTTGTTCTCTTGTTTCTCTTTAGTTGGTTTTTCTAGTAGAGCTGTGAGTAAAATCGAATATTTTGGGATTTTGGTGAGGTTCTCGGCGTCATATTTAATGGGTTTGCCGTGCAGATTTTCGTCTTGGACTCACGTTAGACTTTGCATTCTGTGTTGCAGCCGCATGTTTTGGCATCGGTGGTTGTTGTCTCTGACTTTTTGAGGCGAAGGTTTCTTTGCTTCCTTTATTGGCTCTTCTGCTCTTTTTCCGATTTTACTATTATTTAACTTGGTTTAAATATGTTTACTTTTTGAGCTTAATTCGACTTGATCATAATGGTAGTAGTATATAGCTAAGATATATTTCGACGGTTTCTTTTGAGTTTAAGATGTGAGAGACCGTAATAGAGCTTTGCCATATATATTTCTATGTTAAGGGTTAGATCTTCTAGTGTGTTGGCAGTTGCTTTATCTTCCTTTTCCCTTGACAAATGATTCTCATGGTTTTAATCAGATCTTATTCTTCATCATCCCTTTCTTCTGAAGTGCTTGGTGAGTCAATGATGTACTTGTATGAAATCTTATTATTTTTGCATTTTCATTTACATTTTAAATGATTTCACAATTTTACATACTTTTAAACAACTAATTTTGTTAATTATAAACATAAACTTCAAACGCCAAAGTTTATGTATATTAGCTTTTGTGTTTACACTTTACAAACTTATATTTTATGAAAAACTTGAAACAAAGTAATGATTGAAAAACAACATTACCGTATTTGGAACAAACTGAATTCGTGAAAAACTAGAAAACGACATCGTTTTACAAAGAGAAAACATGAAATGTGTCATAGAAAACGTGACAGCTTACGCACACCTACACGTGAAGCTTCTCAGTTCACATAATAATAAACCCAAAAAAAAAAAAAAAACTTTCAGTAGATTCTTCTTCTTCTTCGTCTTCATCTCCTCTAGAAATAACATCTCACAACTTTTCTTCTTCTTCTCTTCAACCATGGCTGCTTCTTCTACTTTCTCATCACTTCTACGTTCACCACCACCAGCTCTTCTTTCCAACCACCGTTCTCCACCCATCAGATTCTCTATTTCTTCCTCACCAGCTCCCAGAGATTCTCGTTTGAGTTTCACTCTACCGGAGAAGAGAAACCTCGCCGTGAATTCATCTCCCGTTGAGGTCTCCATCGGCGAAGGCGGCGCCCCACCACCACCATCTGGATCTGGAAACAATAAGCGAATCGAACTACTCAAACTCAAATTACTAGTGAGTCAAACAAAATCGAATTCGTTTGTTTTTTGGAAATTAGGGTTTTTTAATTTGAGATTAAAGTTTGTTTTCTTTTTGTGAATTGCAGAGTGTAGTTTCAGGATTAAACAGAGGACTTGTAGCAAGTGTAGATGATTTAGAAAGAGCTGAAACAGCTGCTAAAGAACTTGAAACAGCTTCTGGATCTGTTGATTTAACTGATGATCTTGATAAGCTTCAAGGGAAATGGAGATTATTGTATAGCAGTGCTTTCTCATCTCGTTCTTTAGGTGGGAGCCGTCCTGGTCTTCCTACTGGACGTTTGATTCCTGTTACTCTTGGTCAGGTTTGTTGTTGTTGATGATTCTTGAATCATTTGCTCTGCTTTTTCACCTGTCAAGTCTCAGTTTTTGAGCTAAGGTCTTTGGTTTGGTTTTGGCAATGTTACTTACCTTGAATCAATGGGAAAGGAAACTTTTTTTTTGTTTTACATTGTTTGTTTCTTTGTTGTTGAATCATGAGCATTTGTTGTGGAAGCAGGTGTTTCAAAGGATTGATGTGTTTAGCAAAGATTTTGATAACATTGCTGAAGTGGAAATAGGAGCTCCTTGGCCATTTCCGCCTGTTGAAGTTACTGCGACATTAGCACACAAATTTGAACTCTTAGGTTTGTGTTTGTTTCCCTCTCGTGTTACGCTTATTGAGATGTGTTAAGAGCACAATGTTGATCTGTATGCTTTATATGTATGGGAAAAACAGGCACTTGCAAGATCAAGATAACGTTTGAGAAAACAACAGTGAAGACATCGGGGAATTTATCGCAGATTCCTCCGTTTGATATCCCGAGGCTTCCCGACAGTTTCAGGCCACCGTCAAACCCTGGAACTGGTGATTTTGAAGTTACCTTTGTTGATGATAACATGCGCATAACTCGTGGTGATAGAGGTGAACTTAGGGTGTTTGTCATTGCCTAATCCTCAAGCTTTGACTCGTAAAGATACATAAACACTTTCTTCTTGTTACAGCCTCATGAGTCTTGTAAAAATCGTGTTACAGATAAAAGTAGTAAGCATTTTATATAGAAACGAGTATCTTGTTTAATGATCCATATAAATGATTTGGATTTGAGTTAGAACGGAGTTCAAGTTTTGTACAACTCATATGCACAGATCCTGGAGAATTAGCATATTATATGCAAATGAGTGACTTATTTAGAAATGAGTGTTGATGATTGAATCATATGAATGAATTGGATTTGAGTTATATCGAAGTTGAATGATAAATAGAAAAACCATATCTTGATGATTCAAAATACAGAGTTTAACAAGCAAAGAGATGAGACAATCTTATACGAGAGGTAAAACAGATGAGACTCCAAATCCAGCAAAGTACAAAAACTGTAGCAAATAAGACGAAACCAACTTAGAAAAGAGATGTTCCTTTGCCCTTTTTGTCTCCACCGATCTCAAAATGCTTGCACCTCTGAAGAAACAAGAAAGAATACAACAACACAATGTAAGTAAACTACAAACTTACAAAATAAGAAATGATGTATAAAAAGATTGTTCTTTTCACCTTGATAGGTCGCTGAGAGAAATGCTTGCAAGTTTGGCATTGAAGCCTCAAGACAATCTTCTTAGTGGTCTTAGCCTGTTCATAGGATTACAAAACATATGTCACAACTAATGAAGATAACATGGATCTTGATTTGTAAATGATTATGATTTTACCTTCTTGTGAAAGACAGGCTTAGTCTGACCACCATAACCAGATTGCTTACGGTCATAACGACGCTTTCCTTGAGCAGCAAGACTGTCTTTACCCTTCTTGTACTGAGTCACCTTGTGCAATGTATGTTTCTTGCATTCCTTGTTTTTACAGTAAGTCTTCTTTGTCTTTGGAATGTTCACCTTCAAAATTCACCAAAACAAAAAACTATCAATGAGAAGCTTTAGTGACTTCTAAAATCTCTATTTCTCAACAATACACAATGATTAAGAAACTAATCTTAAAACAGTCTCTCTAGTCATAGATCTGTAAAACAATAAATGGATCTGCTATGTAACTATTTGTTCTTTACAGATCTTAATCTGAAACTATTGGGAATCGAAACGAGCTCTATGAATACCAAATCGTTACGAAAGAGATGAAATATTTTACCATTTTCGCTTCTCTGATCTCTTGGGTGAAGCTTGTGTGCCGTCAGGCAACATTGCTCGAGAAAAACAGCATTTATAGTGAAGTTTTCGGGAGCCCTAACTCGTTATGTGAAAATTATTTGGGCCTTAGGTCTCTTGGCCCATTCTTAGTACAAAGCTTTTTGGGCTTTATGTAGAGATGATTGTTTGTTTTCTATTACCAAATTTCTTTTTTTTTTGAATCCTTTGTTTTCTGATATAACAACCTAATATAGCATATATTTTTGGATTTCGGATGAGATTATTTTACAAGTACATAAATAAAACAATTTTAGGATAGTAAGTTTGCATTTTTGACATTTGTGTTCATTATACTAAAATGTTTGGTTTCATCGACAAACAATGGCTTTTGCATTTGGAATGTAACAAATGAGTTTTGTTTAAGTGTTTGGTTTCGTTTGAGAAAAAGAAACCTATTATAACATATAAACGCAACAAACAAAGGGTCAAAGGGAAGTCTAATAGATGTCAAACTCAAGCCTATACTAAATTGAATAGTTAAATACAACCTTGAAAATCCTAAGAAACACAATAGAAAGGTTGATTGTAAATAATGTTGGATTGTTAAGCAAGCATATATTTCACATCCCTGATTCATAATCATCAAAGGGTTCTCTCTTCTCGAATCAAACCGCTTGATATAAAAAAAACATTGGTCTTTGTTATGCAAAGGGATCTCCAATAGAAGAAAGGGAGAGAAAAGAGAAAAGTGTGTAAAAATCATGAGAAGAAAAGCAAAACCAGCACTCTAATCCTAAACTTGAAAAGAACTCTTTGTTTCTCATCTCTCACCTTCCTGTAGAACTTCCAAGACCCGCACAAGGATAAACCGCTCTCACGGATATATCAGTTTCTTTTGACTTTGCGGCTTCAACAGGTGGAGAAGGTTCGCCTCCTCCTCCTCCTGTTGTTGACTCTTTTGCCTTTTTCTGCTTTGATTGTTTTGGTCCCATAGATTGATTGGTCTGTCGATTTAAATCTAACCCTGAACCTGATTCTGACCCTGAACCTATATTCTGCTCTTTTTGTTTGCCCGTGCTTCGTTTTGATGGCCTAGTTGATCCTCCTACCCTTGTTGGAGATTCCGTGGGTGAGTTGTTTGTGCTTGTCGATGTTTTACGTCTTCCCTTGTTCCTTTGCTTCTCCCTGGAACTCCCTGGTTTCTTGTTGGAACTTCCCTTTGGCTCAGCCTTCGTACGATCTTGAGACTTGAAATCATGCATCTGCATATTCACAAGAAAAGATTTGACCTAATCCATAACCTTATTTTGTTGCTAAATGTTATATATAATATTGAGAGAGACTATACCCAGCTTGGGGTGGCAGCAGAGGGACCTTCCCATCCTATATGAGCAACATGTTTGACATCGGTCGGTTGTCCAATCTGCATCTCTGGTTCTTTCTCATCCTCTACAACCATTTTTCTAATGTTAATATAAAAATAAAGACCGAATTTTCGGAGTTTTATTTAAACATATTCGAATCTAAATGAACTTACCGAAGATACGAGCAATGTACCTCAACCCTTTTAATAGACCCTTCATTGGTGAGGCCATCTTCAACTTGCAGCTGCATACCTAGCTTGCGCACCAAGCAAAATTAAAAACCTTTTGTCGTAAAAACCAAATGGTAGAGAGATTCTTCTTCTATTTTCTTACAATTTTCTACTAACTATGCATAAGGTTTTGATAATGCAGAGATCGAGTGAGGTTGTATATTGTTTTTGGGTGAATCCTAATATAAAATAAAAATAAGGAGAAAAAAAAAGAAGAAGAACTTACATGTTTGTTGGAGGAGATAAAACCCTATTAACAAAGAAATCGATTCATATAGATTTTCAAAACCTATGAGTTTCTGCAAATTTAAGAGAAATGTTATAAACAAACAAGAAGAAAAACAAAAACGTTGTTTGTGTAATATAAGGAAGGACTAGATAAAAAGTTCATTTAAAGAAAAGATAATACTTTGAAATGATATATGTGATGTGATCTTCAAATTGATTCTGGAAATAAAATCAAAAGGTTTTTCTCTGCTCTCTCTCTCTGTTATTTTCTTGTTTATAATTTTGTTATGGGTCTCAAGTTGAAGAGGGAGGTCACGTAAGTAAAAAAATCTCAAATTTTGTTCTCTTTGTTGGAGCACAAAGGCCTTTTTTTTTTCTTCTCTATTTCTTTTTTACATATGCTTTAAGGACACCTGGCAGATAATTATTGGATGTAGAAGTTGCAAGTCAACGGATAGCCAGAAGATATTTCCCTTATTTGATGGTTTCTATAGAATTTCTACAAATCTATATTAAGGTGCTACAAGTCACCTTACGGTCATTAATTACTGGCAAACGCGGGAGATACGGTTTTTAGTTTTTAGGGAAAGTCTAATTACTGAAATTCTTTTGAGAATATACAACAATAAAATTGATTATAAATTTATAACTCTCTTGTATATATTTTTAAATCGAGCATAAACATTTTTTTGAAAAAATATAGATATACATGTAATTGTTCTGCTTAGAAAGCAATTTTTTTTTACATATATCATGAATTCATAATGTTCATAGCATTAGCTTAATTATTTGACGACATATTTTAACCTCATCTTCCTAATTTGTGACTTAACTATAGCCTTCTTTTTTCTTTTTCTTTTTGGTTAAAGGATGACTTTGGTAGTGTCATTACAAGTTACAATAATTGATCCACATAGTTTTTTTTTTTAAATGTATATAGTAATAACTTCTCATCAGCAATACAAACCCATTTAACTATTAATCAAACCGAGAAATTACAAAAAGGGAAACTAATAAATAATTAAATATAAATGTCACTTATTAAATATTAAAAATATGAAAATTTATTTGCTGAAATGAGATAATTGTGCGACGATGAGAGGTAACCATCAGAGTCGTTACTCGTCATCCTCTTTCCTGGAAATCTCAAAGCCGAACATCTTAAGGCAAGCAAACACAATCATCACGGCGCACACTACAATGGCAAAGCCTAGTAAGCATATTATGATCCATGCTTCCATTGTAAAATAACTTAAAGAGATCTCGTACGTCTTTGGTTAGAAATGGCTTATATATATATGTATAGGGAGATCGATTATATATGGGCATGCATGGTTGAAAGAATTCATCACAATTTTTTGCTATAGTGTCTAACAGTAATTGGGGGTATGAATGATGTTGATCTAAAGCACAAAGCACATTAAATTTTTGAGTAAATTTATTTGACTTTTAGTAAAACAAATCAGATTTTCGTGAAAAAAATAACTATAAATGCTAATTTCTAGTAATTAATTTATCTTCTTAAATAATATTGCAAATTAAATTCTACAATTTTCTTAACATTTAACTATCCAATTGCATTTCGTCCCATCATATATTAAACTTTTCATTTCCATAGATATTTTCTAACTTTAGAAAATAATATTTAATCTCTCAATTATTGGAAATATTAATTATATATTTAAATGACTTTTTTAAAAAGATAACTTAATATGTATTTAAAGCTTTATAACTAAAAGACTTTGTATAAAAAATCAGAAATGTATACTTTTTTATCTTATCATCCGACATATGTGAAATTGCATTATAATATTGCATATTATTTGTCCACCAAGACTTACTTTTGAGCATACAAAAAAGAAGACATTAGCCAAACGTTTGAAGAAAAGAAAGAAAGCGTTTGGAAAAAGTATTGAAAACTACATTCATCAAGTAAATCTATACACTAAGCAAGAGCCAAGAGCCACCGTGGTGATCTTTGTCACATGTTTTTGGAAATAATCTCTAATCATCCACAAAATCACACTATGAGAAGAGACATAACCATGTTGCCCGACCGATGCGAAACCAATATTGGGCCTGATTGGCAATATTGTACGGTTCCCGAGCGAGTGATAGCATTGTGCATAGTATGCTATTTCAAAAGATTTCTGGGACAAAGAGCCGGTCATGGGTATAAGCAAAAAGCATAGGCTTGGGGCCTCAAATCATATTAAATATTTTTGTGGCCAAAATTTTCAAAAATAATTTCTAGTCTAGTAGTCTTAGCTATGCTTCTCATCTATAAGAGTCACTGCATTTTTTCAGCGCTGATAATGATCTTTCTCTTCAAGCTTCGTGCAACTCCGACTAGGCTGCATGCCCGGTCATGGGACGTTTGTAAACGCAACAGGTTATATTCTCACACTTGGGAGTTCGATGGTCTCTTGAAAAACTAAAAAGCAACATATGGTGTCTCAGTCTTCTCGCTAGAATCGAATACAAAACAATGGTTATGACGTTGATCGAGCTCAAGTTGATCATAGCATTGTTAGCATTTCTCAGTCATAAAGGGAAACAATTCCAGTTTTTTTCGATAATCAAGCAGCTATCCATATTGCAGCAAATATGGTTTTTCACGAGTGTGCAAAAAAAAATCAAAGTTGACTGTCACTATTTTCGTGATGCAATTCAAGCAGAAAATCATTATTACTCGATCAGTATGTTAAGACGATGGAACATCTTGCGAATATTCTAACCAAAACATTATGACTGACAACATCAAATTGGGAGTTCGAAACTTATACTCTCCAGTTTGAAAAGTATAGGAGATTTAGATATATAGTCGGATAGTTACGATCACTATATGGTTTTTCTCTTGAGTTTTATATAAACGATATCATCATTAACTGAAAAGCAACAAAGATCTCCCTTATTTTGGCAGTTAGCTCCTAGCTTTTTGATGTGTCTCTACTTATACATTTTGAAGAATTTATGATTTTATAGTTCTAAGTATGGGACTTATCAGTCAGACATTGATAAACACAAACACATCTTCCAGCACCACCGTCACGGTCACAGAAGCCACGTGTGTCTGGTCCATGTTTAACTTTACATGAGCCACTGCAGTCTGTAAAAATAGCACACGAGCCGAGAACATCCATGCACGCCATATTCTGATCAACTATATCCAATAAAACCGTTTCTTATATTTAGATAACAAAATTACATTGAACCAGAAATTTTATGATGAATATGCCAATGAATAGAGCCGAAACAAAAGGTAATAGTAGATTATGAAAAAGGTAATATATATATGAAAACTTTTGAATATTGTTAATATGAATACACCATTAAAGGAACTGTATAGGTAAGGCTAACATCATCACAATGAACTATCAAATTTGGAGCATATGCAAAATGAATAAAGCCAAAGCTAAAGTAATTTTTTTGTGAAACATTTTTCTGAATATACGTTTATGAATAAACTTTAAGATAAATGTGTACCTAAGGCAAACATAACAAAGAAGATGATGGGGAGAACAAGCGAAGAAGCTGTCTTAGCCATGATTTGATATATTTTGTTCTCTTATTTATTTTGTTCTCTTAAAATCAAATTTAGGTTCTATATATATAATGGATTATAGAGGGAGATCGATTTTGGCAAGCATAGTTGAATGAATCGCAATTTTACTGCTATGTGTCTAGTAGTAATTGGGTATGCATGGTGTGTATATCTAGAACACTTAAAGCACATTAAATATTTTAGTTAATTTATTCAGATTTTAGTAAAGTGTATCAGACTTTGGTAATTGGGGGTATGGTGATGTGTATCTAAAACACAAAGCACATTAATTTTTTGAGTTAATTCATTCAACTTTCCGGAATTTTTTTTATCTAAAATGCTAGTAATTTCTAGTAATTCCATGTTTCTTATTAAATAATATTAAATTAAAAATACAAATTTCTTAACATTTATGTAGCTATTATATATGAAAATGCATTTTAATATAACGTATTATTTGTCCACCTCTACTCGTGACTTGTGGCCAATAATAAATTAAACTCATTCTCTTGATGAATGTTACCAAAACAATGGCTTTAGCCTATAATCTTAAAGAGTTTGAGATACATGAAGAAGCTATACTAATAAATCTCTTACAAGTGTGTGGCTACGAGTTACATCTAAAGGCTTCTCAATCTCTCTAACCAGATTCTGAATTACACTCTTGACATATCTCTTCTCTTTAGGATCTTCCCACAAAACCGTCAAAATCTCAGGAGGTATTACTGTTGTTGCTGCTTGAACCACCCACTTCATACCATCAATCTTCTTACCATTCATGCTGTTTTCAAGAACACAATAAAGATCAAAACTTTTTCACTCATTAGTTTCAGAAAATGGAATGTGAGATTTCTAGTTCTCTACCTGTTGAGAATTGTTAGCATATTTGGCCACTCAGAGACCTTGAAACGCACTTCTCCAACATTTTTTCTCCTCATAATCAACCGTTTGATCTGTCCGTAAGGTCTACACAGATCCAATAAGTCTCTCATTGATGATTCTGACAAGTTTGAAATCCTTACGACGGTTGTTCTTGGTATATCAATCCTAGAGATGAATACTTGTTTGTTGGATATGTTAATTGAATGCTCTGCAAGTGCTCTCTCTTTGCCATCTTCTGTCTGCAACACAAGTAGAAGATTAGGAATTTTCATTTTGAGGATTAACAAGAAAAACTACAATAAAACCGCACCTCAAACTCTACGAAAACAGCTGTTTTCGATGAACCGAAGATCAACTTAGATATGTCGCTCCTACAGAACTTTAGTGCTTCTTTGATCTGATTTGAACTAATATTGTGTTTCAGCGGATGGATTTTAACAGTTCGGGTTGGTTCCTTAACCAATGCAATAGGCACATCTGGATCGCCAATGAGATCCGGAATGCAAATCTTTTCTACAATGTCTTCCTTAGAAACTGCCTCAATAACTACATTGTGACCCTTCACCAACACAACAGCTTTCTTCAGTGCCTTCTTCATTGCCTCGTTAGTCTATAGATATAGAAGCAAAGAGACATATGAGTGGATCGTTTTAAACAAGAAGACAATGTTACCCATTTCTCGAGATAGGAGAATTTGAAACAAAAACAAAAAAAAACTAACCTCAAAAGTCACAAAAGCATCTTTGTAAATGCAACCTTCAAAAGAGGGAATTTCTTGTACATCCAAAACGGTTCCAAACTTATGCAACACTTCAATGATCTCTTTCTTCTCACATGTTTCTCTCAAAAACCTTAGCAGCACTTTATTAGGAGAGTTTTCTCCAACCTTTGGATTCACGGTGGTAGTAGCCAAGGTGGCCTCATTGCACAATGATTGGTTTTGCATTACTAAAGTTTTCTCTTTAGATTCTTCTTCCTCCATTGCACAAAAACGATCATTCATTTTCGTCACAGAATTGCCTTTTCCTTCTCCACCATTAGGATTCCACAAGTTGGCATCTGCATCCGTGCCATTGTTAGTTGGAAGGTTAAGTGACTCCATCACTTTCTTCATGCTGAATTCTTTACTCACTTCCATAGGTTCAACGGTTTTTCTAGAACTTTCGAACGAAAATGTATTTTTCTTTTCTCTAATAGCAGCCAGGTCTCCACTATTCTGATCATGATTCTCACCCCTCAATAGAATTCCCAAAGAGTCGGGATGTTGGAGAGCATCCGACAACCTGTTCTTATCATTTTCCTTGGAGATACTTTTATTTTTCTGGACAGGATCCGACAGCATCTTATGAAATAGGCCGTCTTGATCACTCGCACCATTACAGGATTCTCCTGTAGACATACTGGGATTACTGTTACTCAATGCCTCAAATCTCAGAGGAAGCTTAACCTCTTTATTTGGACCCGGTTTTATAAACAAGCTCGAGAGATTTTTCTGAGTTGATTTCTTTTGACTGAATTGCTCTTTCTCAGGGTGCAACTTCCCTTGGTTTTTCCCAGATAATGCCAAAGTTTCTGATACTTCTTCAGTCAAGAAACCTAGAGAGAAATCTTTAGAACTTGGTTCCTTGAGAGGATCCACTCTTTCATTACTATCTAAACTCTCTTTATTTACAGATGTGCTTTCTGTCTTCCCAGAACTCTCAATTCCTGCAACACTTTGAGATGCATCTTGAGATCCCATTTCAGAGACGGAAGATTCTTCATTTCTCCTCAAAGGGATACAGCTTTTGTTTTCTGCAGCAACACTTTGAGATGCATCTTGAGATCTAATTTCAGAGACTGAAGAGTCTTCTTTGATACTGTTTTCTGCAGCATCCTGCAAGCTGACCACTTTAGTAGTAGCAGTCACATCTGATGAGGAAATCATAGTCCATTTTGGCGGAACCAAGTCTTTAGCTGAAGTTTTGTTGATCGAGAGCACGTTTCCAACAATCTTTTCTTTAAAATTAGTCAGTAAGCCTCCTAAAGAGTACCAAGGCAATCCCTTTTGGCCAATATCTCTACACATCCAATATAAAAAAACAGTATTGTTGAAAACTATCAAAAACTTAAAATCAACAATGCATCACCAAAAACTAATATGAAACTGAATCAATAAGTTGAATAACTCCAAAATCTGAGTCTGCAATTGTCTCAGGTGAAGCACACTCACAGTCAAAAACACAAAGGCATGAATTAAATCAAACTACAACAAAAATGGTCAAGAAAAAAAAATCCATTTCCAGATTTGGTTTCTAAGTAGCTTCATTACTCTTCACAGAGACAAACACTTTGTTCTGATGACAAAAAAAAAAAAAAAAAAGAATCTAAATTTTTGCTTCATCACAAAAAAAAACCCATCAAAATTACTCCAAAATCATGTCTGCTAGATACAGAATAAGAGAAAAAAACACGAATTGTGTACTCACTTGTTCACTGAAGCTTCAGAATCCGTCAATTTCTCAAATTTCCGGCTATCCTCGAGAGAAGAAGATAACCACCTTCTCGTTAAAGGTATAGAACCTATAAAACAAAAAAAAATCAAATTTGATGAATCCGCCAATATCGATTAAACCAATCTTATGAAAAGCAAAATGAAAATCTCATTTGCAAAAATTAATGAAAATCAAGACGATTGAGAAAAAGGGTTTCATTGTTATCACCTTTGTTGTTAAAAGGAGGAGTTAATTTGGGAGAAAGTAAACGAGCAATGGCCATTTTTGAGAAGCTTTCCTCAAAAAGAAGGGTTTTTGAGGTTTAAGAGGAGACGGAGGAGGTAGAAGAAGATCTGGTCTGGGAACCGGTTTTTTTTTTGGACGTCATCTGAAACCGGTTTAAAAGTGTTTTTTTTTTCCTATTCAGAGAGTATTTTGGTTTACTAATTAACCGACTGGTTTACTGGTTTAATCCAATAGATATTAAGGTATTGTTGATTTTTCAGACACAAAAAGAAAAAATTGACTTTCACATCTCTAATGTGAGTCCTCTGATTGATAAGGTTAGGTGGATTGATATTTTGATACAGCTACAGTGCTACTCATTATTAGGATCTGGATCGGTTTAATTTAATTATTGGTTTGGATCGGTTTACAATTTTTGTTAGACTAAGTGGAGTACTCGACAAAAATAGGGGTGGGCAAAATATCCGCACCCGATATTCGATACCCGAACCCGATTTGAAATAGGCAGTTCGATTCGGGTACAAGTGTACCAAAATACCCGATCAAATGAAGTTTTCATCAAATTCGGATACCCTTACCCAATCGGATATACCCGAAGAAACCCAAAAATACCTGAACTCTCTGATTCTATACAAAGAAACATAAGATACCCTAATCCTAGTTCCCTATTTCTTCTTATTTCTTTCCTTTGTCCAAAATTTTTTATTGAACTTCCCAAAATCTCTTTTCCAAAAGCCCACCCCTAATTAACCCCAATTATTTAAACTGAAAATCGTAAATCACTTTTATCCGGATTAATTTTGGGTTTTTTATTGAATTCGGATTGATTTCTTGGTTTTTTTCGTTTCGAATAAAAAATACACATACCCGATCCGAACCCGATTTCTACTTCAGGTTTCAGATATAACCCGGAAACACCCATATCCGATAAGTGTTTACCCGAATCCGACCCAAAATCTAAAAATACCCGATCAGATCTATACTTCAATACCCGAATACCCGAAATATCCGATCCGAACCCGATCGGGTACCCGAACGCCCAACCCTAGACAAAAACAAGGAATTTGGTGTTAAAATGACAATTTTTTTAAAGAAAATCTATGTTATTTTTTTTGTCTAGTTAACACACTTTAAATTGTTGATGACAATTTTACCCGCAAATGATTGTTGTATCACCATTCAAGTCGATTTTTTTCCTTCTCAAATCAAACATTTCTCCATTTTCCAATTGTATCCCACTTTTTGCTAAATAGGACGATAACAAGAAAAAAGGAGACAAAAAAAAAAGAGGAAGAGGAGTATCTTCGTATATTCTTATTATGTTTATTTTTTCTTCGTTCTCCTTCAACAAAAAAAAAAGATATAACAAGAAACACGAAGAACTTCTCTCGATGGCTAAGAACAAAGTTTGGGATGTTGTTCCATTGCCCGAAGGACACAAAGCAGTTGGGTGTAAGTGGATCTTTAAGACCAAACTTGACTGTAATGGCAATGTTGAACGATATAAAGCCAGACTTGTAGCCAAAGGGTTTAATCAGAAAGAAGGCATTGATTATAGTGAGACTTTTTCACCTGTGTCTGGAAAAGATTCATTCAGAATTATCATGGCATTAGTAGCTCAATATGATCTCGAGTTACATCAAATGGATGTAAAAACTGTCTTTCTTAATGGAGACTTAGAAGAAGAAGTCTATATGTGTCAACCTAAAGGTTTCATAATTGAAGGTCAGGAAGACATGGTCTGCAAGTTAAAGAAATCAATATATGGACTGAAACAAGCTTCGAGGCAATGGTATCGAAAGTTTGATGAAACTATTACGAAATTCGGTTTCACAGAAAACATGGTAGATCCATGTATTTACCTCAAGTTTAGTGGGAGTAAGTTCATATTTTTGGTACTGTATATTGATGACATCTTATTGGCCAACAGTGATCTTGGTCTATTACATGAGAGTAAGAGTTACCTCTCTGAGAATTTTGATATAAAAGATATGGGCGAGGCATCCTATGTGATAGGAATTGAAATATTTCATAATAGATCACTTGGAATCTTAGGCTTGTCTCAGAAAGCATATATTGATAAAGTTCTTGAGCGTTTTGGCATGGTGGCATGTACTCTAGCATTGTTCCTATGCAAAAAGGGGATACGCTTAGTCTTAAGCAATGTCCGCGTAATGAAATGGAATGTAATGAAATGCATAATTATCCTTATGCATCTCTTGTGGGAAGTTTGATGTATGCTCAAGTTTGCACTAGACCTGATATTAGCCACGCAGTTGGTATGCTGGGTAGATTTCAGAGCAACCCATGACTCACTCATTGGCAAGCTGTAAAGAAAGTTTTGAGATACCTTAAGGGGACAAGAAACCACATGCTAACATATAAAAAAATCAACACATCCACAGATGGTTGGTTTTTCAGACTCAGATTATGGTGGATGCCATGATTCCAGGCACTGCACTCTTGGCTGTGTGTATCTCCTTGGCGGAGGTGCTGTATCATGGAAAAGCCAAAAGTCGCAACTAATTTACACATCCACTATGGAAGCTGAGTATGTAGCATGTTATGAGGCTTCACTTCAGGGAACATGGTTGCAGAATTTTGTGTCCAAGTTTGAGGTTTTGAACTTTGTAGACAAGCCTTTAACTCTCTACTGCGACAATCAAGATGCAATCTTCTTCTCTAAGCATGATAGGATATCTAAAGGGGCAAAGCATATGGACCTTAAATATCTATCACTGAAACAAGATGTCAAAAGAGGAAAGTTTGTCATTGAACACATAGGCATTGAGCTTATGGTTGTAGACATATTTACAAAAGCATTACCTCCTAAGACCTTTATGAAGCATGCTGACAATATGGGTCTTGAGGATAGCTATTAATTATGTTGTCTATTTATGTTTCGCCTATCTATGACATTTTATTTGAGATCTTTAATGACTTTTACATCTTTTATTTATTTTGTTTCCAATGTGCACACACATTATTGTTTGTTGGATTTATGATAACAAAATACGTCTTTATTTCAAGACATAAAAGGGACCATTACGATAACTCCTACTTATGTTTACGGTCTAGCAATGAAGGTAGTCAGTGTAGTAGTACATGGAAGGGATCATGTTGCAGAATGATGTGCGACCGCCATGACTCCCATTGATTGCTAGATTAGCCAAGACACTTATAATGACCAAATGAAAGAATCTGAGTTATAATATATTATGCCGGCCTTATGATTTCTAAGAGAAAACATTAATGGATTTTACTAACGATCAAGTGGAAGACTGTAAAAAATATTAATATATTTCTTTTCCCTATTATGTGGTCTTATAGTTATCCGTTTTCTATTGGAATATTGTTATTACTTATTATATTTGGTGACCAATTAAGTTGGAAATAAAGAAGATAATTTCTAATAAATCTCTACTTTGATGGACGGTTGAAAGTAATCCTAAGAAAACCCTAATGAGGAATAGGTTCTCTCTCCACCTATAAATATATACCTTTAGACCATCGTAAAGGTATCAGAAAAAAAAAATACAACACGTTAAAGATAAGTTTATAGGGAAGGTGAGAGAAACTTAATCTCCTAACCTAAAAATTCAGAAATACCGTTCACGAAGAAATCTCCGCAATAATGAATGGAAGTAATCCGATAAACCTCCTTATGATTATATTATGTGATTAACCTAAATGTTTGATGATCTTAGGGTTCATGCCAAATAAACTTACAAGTAAAATATATAATATCTCCAATGCTTGTCATTTAAGGGTGAAACGTAAACGTAGTCAAAGTTAAACACAAAGTTATTAAAGACAAAATAAATATAAACGGAAGGAGAGCAAAACGCGTACGTTACGAGTTACGACGCTTTATGTAATGTTCATTCAAACTCTATAGAGTAAAACTATTCACAATAAGCGTTTTGTGGACAACATGCTAAATGCTTGTAAACTGGTTTTTTTTATTTTATTTTATTTTAAAGAACATGTATCTTGCAATTAAAAAGGTCCATTTCTTTTAAATTGCGAGAATCGAAAAAGTTTTCTTGTTTTTATCAAAAGCTATTGCAATTTATAAGAATAGTAAGCAAATGATAAGAAGCTATGGACGAGGATGGGCTTCTTGGATCTCTCTTTCATGTTCAAGGTCATATCTTTCTTCTTGTTATATTCTTCAAAATTCAAGATTGTTTATCTTCTATACTAAATTATGAATATTCGAATAATATATGATCTTTTGATTATATAAACTTCGTAATCTCTAAGAATACTGAATCAAACAGGCGTTCCAGTTTAGACGACTTAAGGATGAAAGGAGAAAGAAGAAAAAACCATCATGGTTAACTCCGGTTTCTCATGGATACTATACCGTTGACCGGTTAAGCTATATCGATAGTTCATCAAATGATGATTCAGTTTTTGTACAGAGAGAGCAGCAAAGTGAAGAGCTTGAGATTTGGTTTTTTGGAGTTTCAAATGCTGAAACAGGGAAAGAGATTTTCAAATACATACAGAACCATCTCTTTGATAAGCTCCCCAATGAGGTAACTAAGTTTCAATTAAATTCCATAATCCGATTTTGACAAGAATCTTATATATAGTCTAGTGGTTTATGTTAGTTTCGTCGTTTTTGTTATATTAAGGCAAAATAAAAGTGCATTTTGAAACATTTTCAGGTCGGAATTATGAGAAAGTGTAAAGAGACTATGAGAAGAGCATACATTGAGAAAAAGAGAACCGGTGGCTCAGCCGCTTCGGTGGCAGTGGTGAACGGAGAGAAGCTAGTCTTGGCGAGTATTGGCGGCTATAGAGTGGTGGTTTGCAAAGACGGCGTGGCTTATCAAATCAGAGATAAGAACCGGAGATCTTCTTCAAAACATTGGCCAACAAAATTTTTCCCTGGTTTGTTTCTTTAAACCCGAATTTCCATTGGTTTAATTCGGTTCAGACCGGTTTATAGATTACTTGTGTGTGAAGAAAATGAAATGAGATCTAAGCTTTTATTTTATATGTATTTCAGTTTGTAATCAAGGAGAAACAAAAGATGAATCAGATCAAAGAAATTCAGAACTTGTAGTAGTTACAGAAAAGGTTAATTCAGATACAGAGTTTATCATTATTGGTAGCTCTGGGATTTGGGAAGTGATGAAGAATCAAGAAGCGATTAACCTAATCAGACACATTGAAGATCCTCAAGAAGCTGCAAAGTGTTTAGCTAAAGAAGCTATAAACAGGATTAGCAAAAGCAGCATTTCTTGTATTGTAATTAGGTTTGACGATTGAGAAAAGGGTTTCATTGCTATCACCTATGTTGTTGAAATGAGCAATAGCCATTTTTGAGAAGCTTTACCTATGTTGTTGAAATGAGCAATAGCCATTTTTGAGAAGGGTTTTTGAGGTTTAAGAGGATGTAGAAGAAGATCTGGAACCGGTTTAATTAAAAGTGATTTCAGAGAGTATTTTGGTTTATTAATTAACCGACTGGCTCACTGGTTTAATCCAATAGAAATTAATTAAGGTTTTGTTGATTTTTCAGACACAAAAAGAAAAGAATTGGGTTTCCCATCTCTAATGTGAGTCCTCTGATCGATGAGGTTAGGTGGATTGATATTTGATAATGCTATTAATTATTAGGATCTGGACCGGTTTAAGTTAATTATTGGTTTGGATCGGTTGACAGAGAGCACGTTTCCAACAATCTTACTCAGTAACCCTCCAAAATACTACCAAGGCGTTCCCTTTTGGCCAATATCTCTACACATCCAATACAAAACAGTGTTTTTGAAAACTATCAAAAACTTATACACAATTAATTGAAAGAACAATGAAGCTTCTTCACACAACAAAATCCATTTCCAGATTTGGTATCTAAAGTAGCTTCACAGAGACAAACACTAATCTAAACACTTAGCCGAAGTGGCCTTACTGCACAATGATTGGTTTTGCATTACTAAAGTTTCCTCTTTAGATTCTTCTTCGTCCATTGCACAAAACGATCACTCATTTTCGTTCTCCACCGTTAGGATTCACAAGTTGGCATCTTTTTGAGTTCCGTTTTGGTGGAACCAAGTCTGCTTTAGCTGAAGTTTTGTTGATAGAGAGCATGTTTCCAACAATCTTATTCAGTAATCCTACAAAAGAGTACCAAGGCAATTCCTTTTGGCCAATATCTCTACACATCCAATATAAAAAAACAGTATTGTTGAAAACTATCAAAAACTTAAAATCAACAATGCATCACCAAAAACTAATATGAAACTGAATCAATAAGTTGAATAACTCCAAAATCTGAGTCTGCAATTGTCTCAGGTGAAGCACACTCACAGTCAAAAACACAAAGGCATGAATTAAATCAAACTACAACAAAAATGCTCAATAAAAAAAATCCATTTCCAGATTTGGTTTCTAAGTTAGCTTCATTACTCCTCACAGAGACGAACACTTTTTTTTTCTGTGACAAAAAAATAAAGATTCTAAATTTTGCTTCATCACAAAAAAAAACCCATCAAATTTACTCCAAACTCGTTGCACAAACAAAAAACAATTACTCCAATCTCATGTCAGCTAGATACAGAAAAGAGAAAAAAACAAAGAATTTTACCATAAACCCTAGTGCAATCTTATTATAGACTCACCATAAGGAAAAGACAAAATTCAAACATTGCATATAAACTGCAAAACATTTGAAGCTTAAATCTTTGTCCAAGACACAGTAGAAACAACTTGGGATTGCAATATAGATAAACCATAAACCATAAGTCCAAGACACAGTAGAAACATTTGGATTCAAGAGCTTGAAGAAGCAAAGTCTCAGAATTTGACAGCAGTAGTCCATGTGCCTTGAACACTAGGGTGTTTGGTGACATGTCTAGTCCTGAGTTTCACCACTTTCCTTCCTAGCGAGTTCCTCAGCCTCGTTGCATTCAGAAGCACTTGTTCAGGATCCATGTTCTTCACACACACCACCCTTTCATTTCTATTCCCTATCAAATTGTAATGTAAAAATCGCAAATATCAACAACAGTTATAGGCAGTTGCAATGCCTGTAATGATAAGAGGAGAATGATTCATTCATACTGTAAATGCCCTTCAAATAAGGATGTTGTCCCCGTGAGAGCTCAGTGACCACTTCGAGCTGCGGATTTTTCTGTTTTAGCGCAGGCAATTCTGATTCCATAAAGGCTCTGTATAACAAAGAAAATTTTACATCAGAGGAAAATGCTCACTACCTAACTATGAAATAAACTAGAGGAAACATCAAAGAGAGCCAATGTTCCAAAACAGTGATTTCAATTTTCAAGTCAAAACAGGACAAGTAATTGTCGCAGATGGATATATAGATAGATAAACCAATGGGACGAATATAAACGAAATATAGATAAAGAAATAGAGGGAGGAATTGGTTACCTAATGCCTCTACTGCTGCCTCCCCAATTACAGTAGCTCACTACCAGCTTCTGGAGCTGCCATACTCCTCTAAGCGCCATTTGAATCTCGTCACCCTAATCGATGTGGAAAATGATTAAAAGGAAGAGGAAGAAGATGATCACTTGACCAGGTGCACGTGACAACAACACATAATTGACTAATTGAGAAAGGAGGATCAAACTACAAATCTTTAGCAATAAGCCATAGCACGAAAACATCACTCACAATAACACTTTTAATTCGAGTCCATATCTTTTCACAACTAGAAGCATCTTTTGTGACACAGCCACGTATCTTATCTAATAGACTGATCAATGGACACTAAAGGTTTAATCAACGATCAGATAACTTCAGTTTACAAAACTATTGAATGTGCATCAAAATTGGAATTGAAAATTCCCAGATTAATTAAGAGATTCCATGTTACAATCCCCAACTAAACAAAAACGATTGCAACTAAGAGAGACTGAAAAATTAAAGCATTCATCGGCACAAAACAACAATTCATACACATTGCTAAACAATTTCGGACCAAACCCAAACCCTAAATCCAAAATTAACAAATCGAAAGAGATATGCTCAAGAATTAACCTTAGGCGCTAAAACGAAGAATGGACAAGGAAGAGACTGAAATACAGACGAAGAAGACAATATTAGAGGCTATCGTCAGGTTCGACTGAGAGAACAAGTGAGACGGAGAGGCTATCGTCGACTGAGAGAGTGACATGAACCTTTTAGCCTTATATACTTAATTATTTGGGGTTTTAGTAATGAAAAACCCAACTAAAGATTAATCCTAAGAAAACACCTCAACTATAACTCCGTTAATAAAAAAACCATCAAATTTTGAAACGCATCGTTTTTTACTTTTGAAAATGGCATGACATTCTAAAATGAAAAGAGTTTTTAGTAATAAAACCTCTCAATTAAAAATTAATCTTGATAAAACCCTTCAATTAATTATATATTTAATGAAAAAATTCATCAACTTTTTAATGATAAAACAAACCTCTCTATTTACTGTCCTGTTAAATACAACGATTTTTTTGGGGTCAAAAATGGCATGACATGTTCTAAAATAAAAACGAGATGTTGTGAAACGATATGAACATTCTAAACTGAAAAGAACATGTTGTAAAATGTAAACGACATGTTGTATAATAAAAACGAGATGTTGTGATATAAAAACGACATGTTCTAAAACGTAAAAGATATGGTGTAAAATGTAAACGAAATGTTGTAAAATGAAAGCGACATTCTAAAATGAAAACGACATTCTAAAACGACATTTATTGGGTGGTCTTTTGTTTCTTTGAAGGTCTTCTTGGCGGCAGATTGGGTGGTTTAGACACTGGCTCGAGCTTAAATTTGCGTTTGTTGTGTCCGGTTTGTTGACAATTGCTACATTTATGCAAAAACAATTCCATGAATCAAAAGTCTGTTTCCAAGCAATCTTTGGCATACACTAATACGAAGAATTATAATTTTACCACAATAACTTTTGCATGATAAGAAGCAAATTCTGGAGGCGGACTAGGTGGCTTAGGTACTGGCTCTATTTGGCATGTGCGTTTGTTATGCCATGTTTGTCCGCAGTTGCTACATGTCTGCATAATAAAATGAGTACTGGTCAAGAATTACCACTATATAAGAAAAGGAGATGTATGCATAATAAACAGCTGGATTACCACTATAACTTTTTGAGAATTTTGAGAAGAAGCTTCTTCGTTTGGATCGATGATTCGGTCATTGTTTTTTGGTCTTCCTGGCATTATCCTGTCTGGAGGAGGCATAACAACAACATCACTATGTGTTTCCCATAGTTCCATTCCATTCACAGGAAACAAAAGCGAGCTGTAACAAAGCTTCCACTTCTCGACTGAATAACATTCTAAAATTAGTTTCTGGCAGCTTTGTTTCCTTATATTCAGCCCACATCGCCGACATAATATGACAACAAGGAATTCCACTCACATCATATTCCCTGAGAGTGCAAGAAGTCTTATCTCGAACATGAACAACATACTTATTATTTTCATGATCCACCTCATAAATGTCTCTTCCATTTGTAAATGGACGACACCACTTTAAACTTTTTTTCCGCTTTTCCATAATAGCAATCGCCTTGGGTGTGATCAGGCCTGTAACATTTTGCATCTCCTTGCTTTTAACCAGGTTACTAGCCATAATATGTCGTCTTATGTCCTCTAGCAATGCAACCACTAGTTTTTCTCGAGCATCTTTCAAAACAGCATTGTATGATTCACTGCTATTGTTTTCTACTGCAGCCGACTTTATAATATCACTGAAAAATGCCCTATAATGCATCTGACAACTTGTTCTTATCATTTTCCTTGGAGATACTTTTATTTTTCTGGACAGGATCAGACCAAATAGGCCGTTTTGATCACCCGCACCACTACCGGATTCTCCTGTAGACATACTGAAATTACTGTAACTCAATGCCTCAAATCTCAGAGGAAGTTTAACCTCTTTATCTGTATTTGGTTTTATAAACAAGCTCGAGAGATTATTCTGAGTTGATTTCTTTTGACTGGATTGCTCTTTCTCAGATAATGCCAGACTCTCAGATACTTCTACAGTCAAGAAACCTAGAGAAACATCTTTAGAACTTGGTTCTTCAAGAGGATCCAATCTTTCAACTCGTATCTGTCTAAACACCTCCTGCGAAAACTCCAAGCCATCTAAGCTATTATTACTATCTAAACTCTTTTTTTTTACAGATGTGCTTTCTGTCTTCCCAGAACTCTCAATTCCTACCATACTTTGAGATCCCATCTTCACTTACTCTCAAAGGGATAAAGTTTTTGTTTTCTGCAGCAACACTTTGAGATGCATCTTGAGATCTTATTTCAGAGACTGAAGAGTCTTCTTTTATACTTTTTTCTGCAACATTCTGCAAGCTGACCACTTTATTAGTAGCAGTCACATCTGATGAGGAAATCATAGTCCATTTTGGCGGAACCAAGTCTTTAGCTGAAGTTTTGGTTATTTTGGTTTATTAATTAACCGACTGGCTCACTGGTTTAATCCAATAGAAATTAATTAAGGTTTTGTTGATTTTTCAGACACAAAAAGAAAAGAATTGGGTTTCCCATCTCTAATGTGAGTCCTCTGATCGATGAGGTTAGGTGGATTGATATTTGATAATGCTATTAATTATTAGGATCTGGACCGGTTTAAGTTAATTATTGGTTTGGATCGGTTGACAGAGAGCACGTTTCCAACAATCTTACTCAGTAACCCTCCAAAATACTACCAAGGCGTTCCCTTTTGGCCAATACAAAACAGTGTTTTTGAAAACTATAAAAAACTTATACACAACTAATTGAAAGAACAATGAAGCGTCTTCACACAACAAAATCCATTTCCAGATTTGGTATCTAAGTAGCTTCACAGAGACAAACACTAATCTAAACACTTAATTCTGATGACAAAAAAGATTCTAAATTTTGCTTTTAAAATCGAATGATGATGCTAGAGGTGTACAAAAACTGAATCGTCGTGTGAAACCGGAAATAACCATGATGGTTTCTTCTTTCTTCTTTCGTCCTTAAGTCGTCAAATGATGATTCAGTTTTTGTACAGAGAGAGCAGCAAAGTGAAGAGCTTGAGATTTGGTTTTTTGGAGTTTCAAATGCTGAAACAGGGAAAGAGATTTTCAAATACATACAGAACCATCTCTTTGATAAGCTCCCCAATGAGGTAATTAAGTTTCCATTAAATTCCATAATCCCATTTTTACAAGAATCTTATACATATATATATATATATATATCTGACACAAAAAGTCTTTTTTTTTTTTCTTGTTTAGTTCCACACTGCTCTGTATGATGATGCTAGAGGTCGGGCTAAACGATTTGGCTCCTCTGTTCGTAGATACATTTGGCTCCTCTGTTCCTAGATGCATATATGGAATCATGAATCCTTAGCCTTTTCAAGTTTAGCGGCTATTCAATATTATGATTATTTTGATAAGTATGATTTCAATTAGTTTAAAATATATTATGTTTGCTCAATTAGTTTCTCTAAATTTAATATTCAACCCAGCTATTCTTTCTGAAAGTGAATGTGAGACTTGCAATTTATTTTTCCTAAAAGCATATGATATAGGAGATTTTCATACTTGATGTGATTCAAAATGAATAGATTTTTTACATGTTTTTTTTTTGTTAAAAATTTGGTGCGATTAATTAAAATAAAGTAAAGTACAGGGTATGACCTTTACTGGTCATATAGTTTTGACAAGTCAAGTTTCCGATAAAGTTCCATGTTTTTTTTCCCACTTTTTCCTTATAAAAGGAAACAATTTCTTGACTGTCTATAAACTAAACATTGTCATTCTTTCTCCTATATGCCTTTTTCATAAACTGCTTCTCATACTTTTTCTGGAAGAAAGTAAGCATTTAATTTCTTACATCAAAAAGAAGTCAGGAATATCAGATTTGTGATTATATTGATCTGAAAAATAAGACAAACAAAAACATATCATAAATTTAAAAATTGAGTAATGATTTGGATTTATTTTAAAACCAAAATTCATTTAAAACTAACAAAAAGATGATAGTTATATCTAATAAAAGAGAAAATAAATATAGCTAAAAAGACATGAAGACACATTTGTTAGTAAAATATACAATCATTTAAATGAAAATTTATTATATAAACGTGCCCATAATTAAAAACAATTATCACCAATAGACATGGTCTGAGTAAAAAAGTATCAAACGAATATTTGATAATGATCAGATACAACTTTTCAAAAAATTTAACTACTACAAGTATAAAAATATATATTTTGTGAAGAATTATGATAGAGAGACGCAATCCTAAGAGGTAATAATTGAGATAATTATTCTTAGTAGAATAAAAATTGTGGAGGAGAGACGAAACTATCAAACGAAAAGTAATAATGAGTCGATGCAATCTTCCAATATATATATAATTTGTTACAAAAAATTTAGAAAAAAAGAAGTAACTCTCGAAAATATTTATTGATATTGTTATTATCAATATATGGAGAAGAAACAAAGGAAGATGCATAATGAGCTGAAGCAACCTTTCATAGTTTCATACTTTTAACTAATTATAAAATCATTTATGGACTATTATTATTTGTTAGTTAGCTAATCAAGTTTTAGGATCGGAGTCTACTCACAGCTCAGTTTCGGTAACGTCGATGAGGACAAGTCTAGCAACATTGTACTTGTCATGAAAAAACGAGGAGGCATGTTTCTTGATTTCTCCAAACCAAAGTGTTCCCAACATTAAATTCCAAAATCCAAAAAATTGAATGTTTTCTTCTTCTTTCTCCAACAAATCAACTTAAAAATGATGAGCTCCAAACCAAACATTCTCATGGGAAACCCTTTTTTTTAGCTTCAGACACTTCAGGAGACACTAAACAAGTATTAATAGATTTTGAGTATCTTGACCAAAGTTTGATTCATATAAACAAAGTTATTATAACATATAGTACCACTTTATGAACACATTCTATAAACATACAAAGTTTTCATTATTTTCACATTTTCAAATTCTTTATGGACTCATTTCCGCTTTCCCGAACCAATAGTAAGCAGATCAAAGCTTCTCAGGCCGTCATCACGACCAAGCCTTGCGGATGGCTTAGATTCTTGGCCCAGTTGAATCTTTTGTGCACCGCTTAAAAACATTTTACTTGCGCTCAGCTCACCTGATGAGCCAGGCCGGCTGCTTGACACCACTACCCTCTTTGTATCACTCTCATTACGAGTTTTTTCAGACTCATGCTGCATATAGCAACAACATGAGAATATAAGAGCTCAAACACTTTGGATGATGATGAAGTAAATAATTCATGAACAGGTGTATATAGCTATAGAAGAGGCAAAGAAAGAAAGAAAACAAAAAAACTAACCACTTCTTTGGAAGAATGAATATCATCAGAAAATATATGTCTAGGACGAATGCCGTGACTCGATACATTTCGTCTTGCGAATGCCTCAACTGCACCAGAGAATCTTTCTCGCAGATCCTGTCCCACTAAAAAAAATAGGAGATAAACTTCTGAGTTAAATCTTCAACTAAACAATCAACATTTTTAATAGAGGCCTTTAGATATAAAATCAAGTTTATACCTGTAGGCTTATCACTTCTTTCTACAGATGGTCCTGGAGGGTCTAAATCTGGTTTTGGATTTGGCTGGTGAAAATGAGACACAATATAGTAACAAATATGAGATTTTCAGAGTAATATATTATGGTTTCTAAAAGTTTATTCTTCATGTGTTGACACAGTAAACACTAACCTTTGGACTTGAAACAGAGCCACTCTGAGGATATTTCAAGATTGTCCAATCAAATACATAGTCGAACTGATAACCTACAATGCAATAATTAACAAATGGTCTATCTACTTCAAAAACCATAAGTAATATTATAATAGAGAGAAGGAGATAAAACAACAGTAGAAAGTTTCTAACCTTGTCGAATAAAAAGGTCTCTGAAAAGTCTTTTCAAATATGAAAAATCTGGTTTATCTTCAAACCTTAATGATCGGCAGTAATGGAAATATGATGTGAACTCGGATGGAAATGACTTGCCAAGAATCTGTAAACAGCAAAATCATAAAATTTCCAGAAAAGTTAAACAAGAAGTTACACTATTATTTATAGAGAGTGACTTACCTCTACAGGAGTAAGCATCTTCTTTTCACTAATCTTTTCATATTTCTGTTTCTTGGTACCAGCTTTTAAACCTTGCCATGGTAGACTGAGAGACAAGAAGATGTAAACCGTCCCAAGTTTAACGAATTTTCATGCTTCTTTAAGATTTCACTAATTGATACATAACCAAGATAATTTCTTACCTTCCTCGTAGAAAATACATCAGCACATAACCAAGTGACTCTAGATCATCTCGCCTACTTTGCTCTGCAAAAAGATATAAGAAATGTGTCAAAACAAGAAGAGGAGTAGTAATTCTGATGTGTGACATGGAAACAGCTCTCACCAATCCCAAGATGTGTGTTGACACTTGCATACCGAGCAGTTCCGGTTAGATTCTTATTTTCTCTGTAAAAAAATTCAATACTCTTATGAAGTAAAAAATCATGAAAGAAAAGTGAGTGAAGTAAATTACCAAAAATAAAACATGAATCAGCTTGAGAAGTATACAAAGTTATCTCTTAGATCTAACATTAATTCTTACTATAGTTATCTTATCAAAAACATATATGAAAAATGTTAAAAGAAACACTAGTACACATAGAATATTGTTTAAAGAAATATCAACTACATAATAAGAACATCAATTTTAGCAAAACAAAATATATGTGGTAACATTTGTAGATTTTACCTGTATGGTATATGCTTATGAGTCTGAAGATCTCTATACTTTTTAGCAAGTCCATAATCAATAATATACACCTGAGATTTTGGAACTAAATTCGTTACACGATACACTTTTATGACATACTCAAGCGGAAACTACAAAGCCTACTTGGTTTGCTTTGCGACCGAGACCCATCAAAAAGTTATCAGGTTTAATATCACGGTGAAGAAAACCTCGCGAATGCATGTACTCAACTCTGTTTATCTACAAGTAATATTCAAAAAGAGCTACATTAGAAATTATCGAAATCGAACATTGTCTCGAAATCAAGAAATCAAAGGGGGATACTTACTAACTGATCAGCAAGCATTAGAACAGTTTTCAAAGAAAATTTCCTAGTGCAATAATTAAACAAGTCTTCCAAGCTAGGACCAAGAAGGTCAATAGCCATACAATTATATTCACCCTCTACACCGAACCATTTAAGATGTGGAACACCCGCTGCTCAAAAAGTAACCAAAGAAGTCAGATCAATGGAAACATGAAACTTTTAAGAGAAATGAGCTTAGAGCTGAGAAATGAAAAACTCACTCCCTCCTTGAAGAAGCATGTATACTTTTGATTCATAGTAAAGTTGAGGATGCTTTGTCTTCACAGGTTCCTAGCAACAATGAAAATATGGATTTATTAATTAATTAGCTGCCATGTTTATAAGAAAATATCAACAACTATGATTTTTGATATCTAATAAAAACTAGTCTAACTAAAACTTAAGAATATCAAACTACTATATACTAAGATATAAATATATATAGTGACAAACATGTTTCAAGATTTAGTCTGGAAAATACCAGTTTAAGAGCAACTTCTTCTCCAGTTTGAACATTAATCCCTTAAAAAAATCACACATAACAAGATCAAATAAGAATCAGATTCACTATAAAAAAACCACCAAAACAAAAAGAAGGATATCACACAGATCATACCTATATAAAGTTCACCGAATGATCCACTACCAATCTTCCTACCTAACTTGAACTTACCACCGATTACACGATCCATTAATCGATTTTTATTAGACTTATGAAGCCAAAATCCAATAGTAATGGTAATGACTCAATATAACATTCTCATCAATATTTTTTATTTCTGAAAAGAAAACGAAAGGAAAAGAGATAAAAACAAAATAAAAACTCAGTAATATTAAGTGGGAATTTTTATATGATGTTAATGTTTAAGGATGAGAAATTTAGTTTTTGAGAGGAGTGTTTCTAGAGATTCTTGAAAATGGAGAACGACCGACTGAAGTATAGAGGAAACGAAAGCGAAACAGAGAAAGATAGATAGCTTTGACGTATATTATTATCTTTATTATTTTTTTAATAATATTTTGTTTGTCACGGGAAAGGAAAAATAAACGAGAGAGAAAATAATAGTTGTTTTTAAGGTTATAAAGCTAAAATGAACGATGGAGAACGTAACAAATGTATCAGACAGAACAAACGAAACAAAATGTAATTATTTATAGCGAAGATGGATCAAACCAATGGTACAAAACAAATGGATTTTTTTTTGGGAAAAAAAACAACAAAACAAAACAAATTGATTAAAACTTGAATAATAATTATATTAAATACTATATGTACAGCTGTGTTTTTTATACTCCAGTGATAAAAATGATGATAAGCATTTATGTGCAAAACTGAAGTTGACTCATCGTTATGAAATAGTACTACAAATTAAGAAAAATATCATTTTTACACTTTTTATATAAATTAAGAAAATTTTCAATTATACGAATTTGTCCTCACTTAATATACCATTAATTAATTAACATTAAACTAAAATTAGAATTTCTGTTTAAAATCCCATTAAAAATGTAAAGTAACATTTTCTTAAAAACAAAAAATTTAACTCTAGAATGACTCTCTTTAGATGATAGTATTTTTAAGAAGGTTTGTTCTAAGAAACTAAACTAACAATATAAACTATCGTTAGAGACTCAGAGCTAGATGTCTACTATACAAATATATGATTTAAGACTGTTACATTAATTTTGTAGAAACATATTTGAATTTTTTTTTTAATTGATCATGGCTGTCAAAGTTTCTTTAGTGTTTTTGCTTTCTTCTGAAAATTGATAAATTATGAAGATGGACGTAAAGCCAAGCAAAAAACAAATTTAAGGAAAAGACAAGAAAACTAGAAGCAAAGTAAGCTTTGGGTGCTACCGACTTCGCAAACACCAACTGTTTCAAATGAGAGAGTTAGATTTAGCACAACTAATCAATTTTTTTGCTTTTTTTTCTTATGATTGTAAAATTATATTCAAAAAAAAAAACTGTTTTACAACTAGTGTAACATTAAAATCAAAAGAGTTAAATGATTTAAACGTTTATGTTCTACTAAAAAAAGAGAATCAAAGGTTACGAGTATGAACCAGTAGCAAAAACCACCCTCATAAACAGATAATCCCGTCAGTTGGCATGTGCTAAGGCGGTTTCGAATCTCTTTATTAATAAAACGAGTGAGTTTTGCAGCCAGAATTGGAGCTTTGCTATATTGTCTACCATTTCGTTTTTTTTTATTTTCTTCACAAGCTATCTACTAAAAGCACTTCAATTTAATTAGGGTGAATTTTTAGAGTAGCTTATTTGGGAACTTTTGTTTTGAAAAGAGTCAAGAGCAAACACAAAATAACAATAGACACATTGTTTGGGACCTAAGAGCATTGCCATTAATGAATCTCTTTCTATTGTAATACTAATATATTTATTATAATTTAATTTAATAATTTAAATCTAAATTAAAATAAACACATATACGAATAATATGATGACACATAAACAAAAGGATATCTCGATCATCGCCTCTTGCTAAAGAGACTCACTCAGTTTCTCTGTCTTACTTTTTCTATTTTTTCTTGTCATTTTAATAGTATGAGAATGCTCTAAGAATATGGAGAGGTTTTTTTCTTTGTCTTTGGACAACGGTTTTCATTTATTATTATTTGGAAAGAAAAACATTTTTTCAACCTTTAAAAAACATTAAGTGGGAATCATAAATGATCCATTAAAAAGCATTAAGTGGGAATAGACATCAAGAAGAAATAAAAAAGCAAGAAGTGGGAATTTATAGATGAACCAAATCTTCAACCTTTCAACTACTTTTCCTAAAAACAACATACGAACCTTTGCTGAGATAATGACAGACAAATCGATCAAGGTGAATATGAATTTTCAAACCAAACTTGAATGATGATGAATGCCATAGGTAGTAGTAAATAATTTTTAAAACAAGAAAACTAAGGCACAAGTCTTTAATCGTAAATTTTGTATCGTGATCATTATTATGGTTCGACAACTAAGTTATAAGAATCTCTATTTCATGAAAATTCATGTAAATAATAGTATCAAAATTATAGCTGAATCGCCATATTTTAGTCTATTGTCTTCTTCTTCTTCTTTTTTTGGAAATCTATCTATTGTCTTCCTCTAGATATTATCATATTTTCTAATTACTAAAAAATGGTTGCTATATCGTGTCAACTATGGAACCATACACTACTTTATAATTAAAATATAAATTATGAACATATATTATAAAGATCAGTCGACTTTCCACTAGAGAAAAAAAAAGAATGTTCATAGTGCCAAGAAAAGGATCCAATGGCTAAGGAGTATTGTAGATATGCAATGATAAATAATGTGAACGTATGGTCAGTTCTTGTCTGTTGTTGCCGTAGGGCACAACATATCATATGTTTTTGTCCAAAAATCTCTTTTTCCATATGTTATTGTTTCTTAATAAATACAAAATCCGTTTTGCATTTCAAACAATTTTGTGCTTAGTCTATTTCACATAATTTTTTCATATATATATACATTATTTTTATTACCAAAAGGTTTTGGGCCAAAATCCGTAATCTCCAAACCCGAAACCACAACATATAATATTAGTTTTGTCCCAAACATCTCTCAATCATGTGACCCTTAAAGTTTGCATAAGGTATTTTTCCAGTTGGGAAATAGTTGAAGTCCATAAAAAAAAAGTTATAATATGATCTTATTGATTTGAAATTACATAGAATTCAATGCCAAAAAAAAAAACAAGTCTCATCATCTATGATCTATAACCATCACAGAATTTATCATTTGGACATTTTAAATTACAAAAATATTTAGCTTTCTACATGTTTCAGGGATTATTATTGGTTTTCATATCAAAATCTACCCTATCTACCAAATAAAAAAAAAACAAATACACAAAATATCGTACGAATTCACTTATTTGCCTAACACTAAAATTAGTGTAGAAACAAATATTCCCAATGCGACGTCGTTCACAAAACATGAAGTCAAAAAAAAGTTTCACATTTTCATTACCAATAGTCTCCACAAGAACAGCTTCCATGGTTGAAATGGTGGAATCTGCTATTATCCCTAACAATGATCTCTCTCTCAATGATCTTCGATATAAACTTGATCGCGACATGACAATCCGCGCATATCCTTATGTTCTTAGTCACTCTAATCGTCATCCCAGCTTCTGTGTTGACGATACCAAATGCAATAGCCAATCTCTCGCTATGTCCATACAAAAGCTCTCTCTTATGCTCTTCGTCAACATCGTGAAGCACGCCGCTTGTATCTGCAACATACCCTTCTTTCTCCATCTGTTCCATTACAGCTTTAAGAAACTCGTTGATTCTCTCCATACTCGGATGTGATCTATCTCCTGAAACAAACCCATGAGTCTTGTTCTTGAATTCGATCCAACTACAAGCTGGCTTTTTCCGCAATCCTTTCTTCCTCATTCTCAATCTCAGTTTTGACATCTCTTTCCATCTACCGTTAGATGCATACATATTGCACATTAGAACATAAGCTCCCATGTTTTCAGAATCAATAGCGAATATCTTCTCTGCTACTCTCTCGGCTAGTTCAAGATTCTTGTGAACGCTACAAGAAGACAATAAGGTAGACCAGACACTACCTGTAGGTTCAACAGGCATGTTTGAAATGAAATCATATGCTTCTTCCAGCTTCCCTGAACGGCCAAGAAGATCCGCTACAGCTGCGTAATGTTCTAACTCCTGGCTTAAACCGTAAACCGTAGTCATGCTATTGAAATAATCCCACGCCTCATCTACCAAACCCACGTGACTACAAGCAGTTAAAACAGCAAGAAACGCCACTTGATTAGGTTTCACTCCTTGCAGTTTCATTTCTTCAAACAACGAAATTGCTTCATGCCCATGACCATGTAACGCATGCCCCATTATGATAGCCGTCCATGATACTTCGTCATGTACATTCATCCTGTCAAAAATAATCCTAGCAGCCTTAATATTCCCACATTTCGAGTACATATCGACAAGTGAACTAGCTATGAATATGTTATTACCAAAGCCACATCTTAATACATATCCGTGAAGTTGTTTCCCAAGGTGCAAGGTGGCTAGGTGAGAACAAGCAGGAATCACACTTGAGAATGCCACAGGTCCTGGCCTAACCTTTTCGTTTACCATTTGCCTGAACAATCTCAGAGCCTCATTGTATCTACCGTTCTGTACATACCCAGCTACAAGTGAGTTCCACGAGATACTATCCCAACGAGACAAGTGAAAAAACACTCTTTCCGAGTCTTCAATCCTACCACTTTTTGCATACATATCAACCAAGCTACTCCCAATATATACATCAGTATCAATCCCTTTCCTAATCACATACCCATGAATCTCTTTTCCCTTAATAACATCCACATACTCTGAAAAAATCGGAAGCACACTAGACAAAGTAAAAGCATCAGGCTTTAAATCAGTAGTTCCCATCTCCCTAACCATTCTCAAAGCATCTTCATACATTCCACTTTGTGCATACCCTGCAATAATAGTATTCCACGAAACAACATCCTTTCTAGGCATCACTTCAAAAACTTTCCTCACACTATCCATTCCTAAAGGCATAGTGAAAGTCTCAGCCTCTAAATCTTCACTACAGCTCATAACAGGTTCAACCAATTCAGTGGCAACGCAACATGAACCATAATTAGACTTTCTTTGAGGCATTTCATCGAACACTTTACCTACACTACTCTTTGAACTCATACCAAGAAGCTTAGCATACATATTCATAAGCGCATTGCCTGTATACAAATCACAATCCATACCAAGCCTAACAATACACCCATGAACAGATTCACCCAATCTCAAATCCATCATCATCGTACACGATTTCAACACAGAAGGGAATACATTGTGATCTGGGTATCTCCCAGAAGCTCGCATTTCGACGAACGAAGATAAAGCGCGGGAGGATAACGACTGATCGGTGAAGCATCTGATTACTGACTTCCATGCGAGAACAGGTGGAGATTCAAGGGTTTTGAAAAGAAGTAAAGCTTCGTGTAGGAGTTTAAGGTTTGTGTAGATTGAGATTATGATGGAAGCTGATGTGTGTGAGAGAGATTGAGTTCTGATGAACTGTGCGTGAAGCTGCTTTGCTTGAGATTTGGATTTGATTCGAGTTGGGTTCTTGATCAGGGTTTTGATTAGGGTTTTTGATAAACTCATTTTACGAATGAATGGTTCCTTCTTTTTTTTCCTCAAGGATTTCACCATTAACAAGCAGTCAAGCACAAAGGTTTGATTTTTATTTTCTCATTTATTTTAAAACTCCCAACTTTTTAATTTCCACATAACAACATTTTATGTTGTCTTCAAGTTCAATTCTTTTCAAGAGTATGAGAATGAACAAAGAGTGTTAATTATGTAAAAGCAAAGCAAATTTTCATTCATAAAGTGAGGTGACACAAAATGTTTACACAATGAGAGTTTTATAGGTTTCAATAGGACAATTACATAAGAAGAGTTCCTAGGAAGTAGAAAGATCAATTGTTTTTCTGAGATTCCAATTGCAACACATCTGAAAGTTCTTCTTAGTCATCTTCTCTTTCTGGAGGAAGGCCACAGGGTAAAAGCATTTTCTGCAAAAGTCAAAACAAAATTTGGGGTTAATAAGCCAAAAGGGAAACATGAGCTTGTAGAATGGATCAATGGATTAACACCGATGTCTATTGATCAGGCAAAGCTATATAACGAATAAAGTAATCGAGTGTAGATACTCTATATAATGCTGAGACAAAAACTTGTAAAGAAGAATCAAACAGACACAAACAAATTAACATTCTTGAAATGAAATTTAACAGATGTAAGTGAACAAGAAGCAAACCTGCATGAAGTTGTAACGTTCACGGCCAATGGATTCGTTCTCAGCAATAGCAAAGTAAGAAAGCATTGGGTAGTGACCAATGTATGAAGCATAACTATCACGCTGAATGTTCACAGCCCATTCACTAAAGCAGACACAAACACATATAGAGACATTCTAATTAGTCAACAAATTATAAGCCTGGAAGATAATCCAAAAAAACAACCGTAGCTAAGAAAAACTTACAATCTGCTCAAATCCGCATGACCAGTTCCAACATATTTAGCTTGAAGATGCTCAAGTTGAGAATTGATATTAAACCTATCACTTGCCTGCAACAAACAAACAAAAAAGTGAGATTACATAACTATCTGATACTTAAAACCCTAAAATTTACAAGACCAAAGTGAAATTAATCCCAGATTTCAGCTATGCTTAGCTTAATCTACAAGAAATTGTGTAAAATTGGAGATAAGAAAACAAAAATAAAGCTAGGGTTTCGAATCGTATTAACATACCTGCATCTTTCAGAGAGTTCGCAAAAGAAGAGCTCTTCGAAGATTCAAAATACACAAGGATCTGTCTTTGCCGTCGATTCTGACTCGGTTTATAATTTCTTGGAGAAATTAAGTGGGCCTTGAGAATGGGTCTGGCCCAAATAAAATATCCATTACTGTTGAAAATATCTAACAAGTGGCTATGGCTATGAGAACCGGTACATTAAAACCATATCGAAACCGTACATTTCAATCAAACCAAATCAAATTATATAAATTGGGATTAACATTCCATCTTTAGTAGTTAGAGAACTGTGGTGGCACAACCAAATTTGATTTACCCCAAACAAAACAAAGCAAACAAATAAACCCAATTTTCAAAGAATATTTACTTGTGTTTTGCTTCTTCAACTAAACCTTCAAGCAAAGAAGATATCAACCAAACATAATCCCTATGTAGAAACTATTGAACAATCTTCAACCTTCTCTATCCACAAGAAATCAAACAATCCATCTTGCATCTTTCCACCTTAGCCTTCCCCGCCACAAAGAAAACTCTCTACTTTCTCCAACCTTAAATTTGCCACTCAACCGTCTTTTGGAGTGTTAACCGGGACCAAACTGTAGATGTGCCATTGTCAAAACAAGTGGCAATTGATAATAAGGTTTCATCCGGATGATGAGCAAGATTTGCCTTCTTTCTCTGGAACTTCGATTTGCGGTGGCAAAAGTTTCAAGAAGCTTCCTTGGTGACTTGTGGTGCCACTGGCTGATTCATCCTCTGTCAAATGTATTTAACAATCAGATCAATGCTAAACCATATGATTCTATCAAGCAATTCTGAGATAATGTATTGAAAAAGATTGTAATAAATGTTATGTAACGTCTTTCAGTAAAGCGATAGTGGAAATGCATTTTACCAAAGAGGGATTTAATTGATGGCCGCTTCGGCTTTGTGCTCTTCTTCTTCAACTCAGCTGCAACAATAACACAACTCGAATTACAATAGAGAAAACATGGAATATGTTTAGTTACAAGTCAAATAAGTTATGCAAGTGAGATCAACCTATCCCTGGTAATTGATCATCATTTACGATTTCAACGTTCTTGTAAGTATAACCCACAAAGTTAATGTCTTTTGAAGAGAGCATCTGAGAGAGAAAACAAACAAAGACAGTCTCATGTTAAGAATGCTAATGATAACACAAATGTATATATGCAACACTTCAGGCAATAAGTTCTTATTTCATAGAAAGTGAGACATGAAAGCAAGAAAATTTTGTACCTTTCTCCATGGACCTGATTTTGGCAACTTCGGAACTTGCTTATCAGTCTGTTACAGAAGAATTTATATTATTTTCTATATCAACAGCTTTATACACACCATTGGAAAAAAAAATCTAAACCATTTTTATCTGATAGGAACACTTATTTTTACCTCTTCAAATTTTTCGAAATTCTGAGTGTCCAACTCGTCATTGACTTGGGGGATAAATGCAGCCTTAATTTGATACAATTTTTCCCACTCGACACCTCTGAACCAAGGGTGATCCTAGAAGAAATACCAGCAAAGAGCGTTTATTAAGCATCGCTTGATAGTCTTTAGACAAGGGAACTTCAAATCTTATAGAGCAGCACAAAGCACCTTAATCTCATTTGCTCCTTTTGTACCAAGCCTTTGTTCTACGTTACATAAAAGTTTACAAATAAGATCCTTGGCATCTGGTGATAGCCTAACCTCATCCGGGAATTTCAAATAATTTCTCCAATTTACTATCTGCATTAAAAAGAATGAGAAGATATTTAGAAATGTAAGGTGAAAATGTAAGGCTACTGCATACAGAGATTACCAAAGAATTGGTTACCTTTCTACACGTTGTCATTGGATCATCTGAATAAAATGGTGGAAATCCCACAAGCATTTCATACATGATGGCACCGAGAGACCACCTAAAAGGAATAAAACCCCAAAAGTTTCATCAACAACAATTTTATGTTGAATTAAAGAAAACCAAACAGAACAAGACCCAACAGTTTTGCTGCACCTACCAATCACATTCCATTCCATATCCTTTCTTCAGCAAAACTTCTGGAGCAATATAATCAGGAGTTCCAACTGTCGAATAAGCCTGCAATTGATAACCTTTTACTTAAATAAGCTATATTTTAACAGAAAACTTATAAAGCAGCAGAGACAAAAACTTCCATAAGATGAATAAAGTAATGATTGTTTGTTAAGTATTGCAAAAGTGGACATCTCAGAACAAGAAAAGACAGATTTCATAACGTAAACTTACAAGCATTCTTCTATTTCTCTGCCAGTTTTGTAATTGTTCCATTTGAGAGCGGGTGCGTCTCGGTGCAACAGGGCGGCCATCACTTTGTAGAGCCCCACTAAGGTTATGTGCAATTGTGAAATCTTTTTCCTGAAGAATACTACAGTCTAATGGCTTACATAATCCAAAATCTGACAATTTCATGTGGCCGCTTCTGTCGAGTAGCAGATTATCAGGCTTGATATCTCTGTACCAAATTGGCGAAGTAAATGGATGCTTAGAACAGCAAAAAGATAAAGGACACAAAAAGCTGCAAATTTATTCAGATAGACTGATTGTTCCACTAGACCTGTGGATATAGTTGTGCTTATGAATGGACTCGATAGCTAAGACAGTTTCCCCAACATAAAATCTTGCCTCTTCTTCAGTAAGTGTGTCTTTCCTCATGAGTAATGTCATCATATCTCCACCAGGTAGATACTCCATAATAAGATACAAATACTCTTCATCTTGGAAAGAACAATACAGCTTCACAATGCAGTTGCTATCAACCTCTGCAAGTAAATTTCTCTCTGCTTTCACATGTTCCACCTGAAAAGAATCAGATTTCAATAAACACCAAGGCCTGAGGAGGGTATATCAAGGCAAATCAAATAAAAGCAGCTTGACGAAGATACCTGGCCTCTACGAAGCATCTCAGATTTCTTAAGCTTTTTCATCGCATAGACATTGCCTGTAGCCTTCTCCCTACATATCCTAACCTGCATCAAAAGAAATAAAAAAACCCCATAAGAGAACCAAATAACTAAAGATCAAAGAATACAATAACTCCTGCAGATAGGTTCATCCTCCCAGAAGAGCCTAACTATTACAGGCAATCATGTTTCAACAGTTCTACATCACCAGAGAAAATCAAGATGATGTGCAGATATGCATGTCAAGGAAAAGAAGAGAAAACAATAGTGACAGAAAAAATTTACAGCAACAGTAACGATACCTCTCCAAAAGCGCCCTTTCCTATCATTGTTAATGGCTCAAAGTCATCAGTCCCCATTTTATGTCTCTGACGGCGCATGTATTCAGTTTCCTTCTTCTCTAAATCCTTAAGCAAGTTCTTTTGCTCTTCTTCAGAGACTTCTGCAGCAGCTAATTTATTTTCCAGCATATCACGTCTGCAGCAAATGCAATTACCAAAAAAAATGCTCTAAGGTGCAATTAGAGGAAAAAGGTAAAAGATATGAAGAGAAAGTTCACATATACCAAATTTTCCTTTCAAAGCTATAGCCGACAAACAAAAAACCCAAGAAACTATCCATCTGGATACTACAATCATCACACCAACTTCTCCCAAATCCACATTATGATTTTACATCAACCTATCGGATAGATAAACTTCCCTAAAAGATATTAAACTCTATATGACTCCTTTAATCGCCAACAACAACCTTTGTCTAATTTCTATCTTTGCCATCCATCAGAACAAAAATTATGCTAACAGACATGTATGCCAGAAACTTGTGCAGGTGTCACAAACTTGGATGCTAATGAATAAAGACTTCATTTCTCATCTTAAAAATATGTAAAATGAAACCATACCGCTCCTTTCTTTGCTGCTGACTTTGCACTTGTTTTTTGTAATGATTTTCAATATATTGTTTCGCAGCCGCAGCCTTCTGCTTTGTTACATTTGACACAGCTTCTTCATCTCCATTTGTTTTGGATACTTCCTTTACATTACTTCTAGTAGTTTCCTTCTTTTTCGAAGATTTATCCTTCCCTTTAAACTTTAACTTATTCAGCCAAGCTTTGGCAATATCCATCTCTTCCCTTAAGTAGATCCCAAACCAAGTCTCTAAGAGTTTGATACGCACGAACTATGACGTCTACTCCTGCTATGTACAACAACATTCAAAAGTCACACGACTGAAGAGACTTCTCTAATGCCTTGAACCTACAATAAGATATAACATATATGAGCTAAGAGTGACTCCAATGAAACATCTAAAAGAGCATATTCAAAGTAACAAGAAATGTTTGGCCAATTGATACAAAAGAGAAGATAGAGCAATAAACCAACCCAGAAGCTTCAACTCTGACACAAAAACTATATCAACTCTGAGCATTGAATTGATAGTCAAATAACCTAAAACGAGCAAAAAGTTTACTCCTTTTCGAAACTTTATCACTAGCCCACCCTAACAGTATATTTCCAAATCAAACACATATCTGAAAAACCCAAATTTTGAGAATTCCCCATGATTAGTTTAACCAAAACAAACTCAATTAACTTTGATCAGTTGAAGCTAAAGCTATACCAAATCGAAATTGAAAGAATAAAGATAATGTAGAAATACACAGAAAGTAGAAAATGTACTGAAACGAACCTCAAGAAGAAGCCTGAGAATTTGGAAGTGATAAAACAAGTGAGAGGAGAGGAGAAGAACCCTCGAATCAAGGGAATTGGAATTTCTCAATTTCTCTTCTTCTTCCTTCGATTTTTTATTGGTAGAAAGAAATTTGCAGTGAAAGAGAAAGGAGAAAGGAAAGTTTGAAGCTTTCGTCGCTTTTGATGTGTCAAAATTACAAAGAGACTATGCACACAACACAACTGCTCTTCTTCTGCTTCTCTTTGGAGAAAATATTTTTACACTTTTGGGAATTAGTTCAATCTCAATATCTTTGACATTTAATGTTGATTAGGAGTTTAATTGTATTATTATAGATCTCAGTTATTAAAAATCATATGTTACCTTATCTAGATGGATTTATTAGATGATTATAGCCGGAAAATATTAACTTTAGTATTTTGATACTATCAATTTTAATATTTAGAAGAATTAGATATTTTTCTTTTAAGGAAAATATAGTATTTAAAATAAATAAATAAAATTACTATTGGTAATCGTGTTAAAATAAAATAATATATATATATGTATTGTATTTTTAAAAAAATTGTTAGGTAACTTCAATTTTCTAAAATATTATATATAACATTTGTGTACATTAACTTTTTAATATAGTATAGTGAATGTTTTTTTTTTTAACTTAGTATAGTGAATGTTGCTCATTAGGTAATGACCATTTTTGTTATGATACTTGATACATAGAAAAAAAAAAGGTATTATTAAGCTCACATGAAATTTTTGGGTGAAACGTCTCACGCTCTCTACCATCTAGCGGAAGTTGACACATGATTAAACATAAAATACGCATCTATATTAGGCAGTTTCATTCGTAACTATTCATATATATCACATTATCTAAAAAGAAAAAGAAAAATATTATACATTTTTTTTTATTCATACTATACAAAAAAAAATTTCATTCCAATTCCAACATCCTTCTGGTTGCAACCAGAATATATCCTCTAAAATTTTTAATTACCATAACGCATACCAAAAAATGGCTCCACCATCACCAATTTTGTAGTTAACATACAAAATGCAAAAAAAAAAATCAAATCAAAAAAGCCTTGATGTCCGCCGGAGAAGCAGTATGCATCAGCCACGTGGCACTTCTAAATCACCATAAGCTTTCCAACTACTGAATGTTTTTTTGTGATTTTTTCCCTTTAATTTTGGCGCACCAAAAAGTATTTTGAGGAAAACATTGTTAATGTGAGATTTAGTGGGCATTTTCGAATCAAGATCAC
>CM051370.1:9847059-9972059 GCA_028015245.1 Cardamine occulta | reverse complement strand
AAGATGTCTTCTTGATTTAAGATTTCGTTATTTTGATGATACTGGTTTATCTCTTTTATAAGGTTAGTTCTTTTTGGTGGGTTTGTATTAACCTCTTATGGGATGGTTAGTTTGTGTAACCTAATACAAACAGTTGGCAAAAAATAACATTGTTAATAACTTAATAGTGTTTCCTTTTCATGTAACTTTTCTTTCATCAAAAAATAACATTGATGTTGGTTGAACATCAAATATGTTTTGTAATAAAACTAATTCATAAAAAAAAAAAAGGTGGAATAGATTCCACTCCTTTTTTTTCTTTATTTTCCTTATTCAATTCCCTCACATTTTAATTTCAGCTTTAATAACTTAACAATGCCTCCTTCATGTATTAACCACTTTCAATCATATAAATTTGAGAAATCAAACATATAATTATATTGTTTTGATTGTATTTTTAATTATTCTTTATTTTAACCTTTTTAAGTATTTTAGAGTTAAGACAAAGTTCTAGTATAAAAACTCTTGATTCATTGATTTTTGGTTCATACTATCTCCGAGTGACAAACCATGACTATTTTGTGGTCATTTCACCAAACATGAACTCGAATTTGAAAATAAAGAGCCTATATTTTCTTGAAAATAATTTAATTTGCTAAATGAACTGTCGAACACTTAAATCTTTGGAATTTTATTTTTCCTGCAAATTTTATGCGCCAATGCAATCCGAATTCAAAAAAAAAATTTTTATCTTTTAGAAGAAAGAAAAAAACATTTAAAGAGTTTTAAGAGGATAAGGGTTTGATTTTCACAATCTTTGAAGGGGGATCTGAACAGCTTTGAGGTGGGGGAGAGTAACGCAGGGGACCATTTTTGTTTGCCAAATTTTGTAGGTATGTATCACATTCATATTTTTAAAATTAAATTAAATGTATTGTACTATGTTTATCAAATTTATGTGTCACAAGACTCACAACGTAACGAGTGTAATTGCAGCGGTTCCAACAATAAGAAATACTAGTACCCAAAACAAACAAAAAACACTATTGAAAGGTTAGCTAGAGTTTTATTGTTATATATTAGCATATGTTTTAATGGTCAACGTTTTCTACATGTTTATTTGTCAAATAATTTCTAAGAAATGCGATATGTCATAATTAAGTTGATTTTTTTAAAACGTGAAGGATACTTACTTTTATCATACTACTAAATAAAATGAGTTGAAAGATATCATTATAATTTTGAAGTCAATAATCTTTTTCTATATTTATATTTAATCATGTTTTCGATAAAATATATTCCTTCCGTTTCAAAATAATCATATTTCTAGGATTTTTATAGATTTTAAGAAATTCTTTAAAATGACAATTTTAATCTTGTATTGATGGAATAACTAGTTTTAATTAAAAATGAAAAGAATTAAATAAGGATACAATATGAAATATAAAAGTTATTATGCATAGAAAATATGATCATTTTGAAACAAAATTTTATTTTAGAAATAAGATTATTTTGAAACGGAGAAAGTATTATATTATACACAACGAAGTATAAAAGGGAAAAACATTGGAATTTCTTGTCGTACGAGTTTAGCTACAAAATACAAAATGTATAAATGTTATTGTCATGTACTCATGGCTAATAAATTTCAATATCAATTATTTGGATAGAATATAATTGAAAAAAAGTGGGGCATGGATTATGGGAGTTAACTTAGAGAAGTGGACAACAGCTTCAACTTTGTGTCCACGAAACAAAAATTGTAGAACGCTTTCACATGTTTCCTTTTGGACCCAAAAAAAATGCTCTAAGCATCAAATGCAATTATACTTAATTATTTCCTTTTTTCCTCTCAGAATAATAATCATCATCGTCAATTTTGCTTGGGACATAACCTATAGATTTCTTCCAACAACAGTAAAGTTACTTCTTGAGTTATATAATGGGGACTAAGTAAATAACACGCATGCCTTTGTTTCTATCAAGCTTCTTTTTTTTTTCATTATCCATTCATCACAATTCACAACTAATATTCTAAAAAGCTTAAAGAGATGAGATTGAGTTTCATAAAGTATGAAACTTAAAATCCAATATAGTACTTAGTAGTGAATAATGGGTCAATGGGTTTTACAAATCTATTAATCAATTCAATACATGAAAATTGCAACAACAAAAAGTTTTAATTGATAGGAAACTGAGTCATCTCTAACGAACCATACAAACAACATATGTATGAATATGTAAAGAAAGAAAGATTTTAAAGAAAGAAAACAAAAAACGTTAAAATTGCCGCTATAAAACGAATTTTCTTCGTTGTATGTTTCGATTAGAATCTCCCAAGAAAGAATTTTCTTCGGTGTTTTTTTTTTCATGTTGGAGGCAAGCTTTTTTAGCCTCATCATCATCATCATCACTCCAAATCTCTGAGGCTTTCACTTGTCAACCACAGCTTCTTCTGGACAATGAGTATGACATCGTCCGAGTCTTGGTCTGTCTTGGTTTCAACTGCTTCCCAATGCAAAGCCTTGAGATACTTCTTCACAAGGTCGACCACAGATTGTTTGTCCCTTATTAATACGAAACCGCTTGGTCGAAGAATACGGTCCATCTCCAAAAGCAAATCCTCTGCACTGCAACCTCTCTTCTTGATATCAGATATGATGTCCCAAGCGTGGAGTAAATCATAAGTCCTCGGGTAAGTCGAGAACGCTTCACACCTACAATATAATCAAATGATGATAAATCATAGAGGAACATATATACTAATGGATTTTTATTAAGGCTAAGGGAGAAACAGACCAGCTATGAACAGCGCCCATTAGGCCTCGGTCATATATGAGTTTAAGTGTGTTAGGTCCGTCTTCAGGAACAACATTCATAACCCAAACATCTTTATCTTTCAGAGCAGCAGCAAATGAACCCATGTGTGCTTTCATGTCCATTATGTTTCTTATAGTGTCTGATTGAATTTTAGGACTCAAGAGATCCCAGTAAGTATCTACCCTCTGCCTCCAAGTTTCCTATATGATCAAAGCAATAATATAAAGGTGACTACAGTCTTCATATTAAGATTGCAAACAAATGAAAAACGTTATAGGCCTAAACATACTGTATCCTTCTCAAACATGTCAGTGGAATAGCCAAAATCAGCTAGCCGAGGAGGAGGAGAGATTAAACGATCTGGCCACGGAGCCAATCCACTTCCTTTGGTTTTGTGGTCATCTAATAGAAACGCAAGAAAATGTTTCAGTGGGCGTTCTCAGATATGTTATATCAAAAACGAGTGAAGTTGTTTTAACAGAATTATATTCTCTGTTAATGAAAAGCTAGGGGAAGAATAAAACTCACGGTCGGTGTATTGAGTAATGCAAGCTTCCATGTTTACACCATACACAGCATCAGGGTCATTGTCAGAATTGCAAAGAGGAGGCTGAGTTCCAGGTGCTCTTTCCAAATAACAATCGTTTGTCAAAGGTTTTTGCCAAATCACAGTTTGATTCCTTTTGGCAGCTATTGTCCAACACATACGTCCCACAAGAGCACTCATTTCTCTCCATATTCTGAGGTCCTCTTCATCTTGTGCATATGCTTCAGGAGATGAATATGCAAAATAGCCACCAGGTCTTAGCACCCTGTCTAGCTCGAGAAGAAGAATACCATCTCTTTGGAGCCAATCGATACGGCAACGTGAACAATGTGCAAGTTCAAAGGATCTGCTTGGGTATGGAAGCCTCTTGGTCCCTAGAACGCCGAGGTATGCAGGAATCCCTCTCTCAAGAGCAAACTGGATTTGGTTCTGATGAACATCATTTGGTGCCAAGGACATTGTCATAATGTCTGATGCAAGAAGATAACCTCCAAAGCTTGCAACACCACATCCAACATCAAGGAATGTCCTCAGCCTTCCTCCATTGTTCAAAACATTGTTCGGAAAGTTAAGCATCTGCAATTTCCAATAATCATATCAGTAATTGAAGAAGGACACACCTCTGTTATGCATAAAAGATCTAGTAACTGGCTTACATTTGCCATTGATGCAATATACTTATCAGCACCATAGTGAAAATGTGTGCCTCCACCAGGGAAATTGATTTTTTCTCCTTTGACAACCATCCAGTTTTGGTCAGACTTCTCATGCGCAAGGTGAGTATGAGGAATGTTCACTTTCCACACTTCGTCTCTGCTTTTCGGCCACTTAATTGGAATCTAAACATATCGACAGACAAAAAAGCTTCAAAACAACCACAAAATGTGCCAAGACACTGATCATATCAACAGAGCTAGAAAAAAAACACCAACCTTATAACCTGGAGGAGGAGGAATCAAGCAGTTAAAGCTCCTTTCAGCAGGAGGACAATGGCGTTCATAATGCTCCATCAAAGACAAGTCCAGCTTCAATCTCAATTGGTAAATGAGATTCCTGTCTAAGCAAGGAATAAGCTCCGAGTACCGGTCATCACAAACCTTCACAAGAAAAGAAAAACAAAAGCAAGAACAATATTAAACCACATTGTCTAATCATAAATTTAGACAAAGAATCACAAAACGTCAAAAGAACTCACAGGAAAGCTTCTTGAAGTGAAACCATTGCCTCCATCTTCAACATAAAACGAGGTAGAAGTATCATCTTTCTTAGTATCATCATCAACACCACCTAACCCAAGTTTCCTCCCATACTCAATAGCTGATGCTCCATGATTAGAGCCACCAAAGAAAAGATATACAAAAACAAGTACAACCGCTGCAACACACACCAAAACAATCACTGGCTTCTTTTTCCCTCCATCTGATCTTCCCCTCATCGCCTTTACGTATCAGAGACGACTCCAAAACGAAAGATTCTATCAAAAACCAATTTATCTGCTTGAAAAAAAAAACAAAAAGCCTCCAGAAGTTTAAATAATCATTTAGGCCTCTCCAAGTACCTAATTATTATTATACATTTACCAAAGAATCTAGAACAATGTATATAAAAAAAAAAATTACAAATCATGGATCTGATAAGAGAAAACAAGAACTAACCAATAATGTCTAATTCAACAAGAATCAAACTAAGAAACATTCAACACAAAAAACGAAGTTAGACATAAATTACACATGAGAACGAAATCGATTCGCATCTCAACCTATTGGAATTACAATAATTTAACAATTTGGACGTATGAATCCGAAAGCTTCATTTCGTATACGAATCGAAGAAAGGAATCAAAACAAAGATAAAAGAGAATGAGAAAATCTGAATCATAGAAACTCACCAGTAAGTATGAGATTTGGGAGAAACAGATCAAGATCAAGGCAGAGAAATGGCAAAATCGTCGATGAGAGATGAAGAAATGAGAGTGAGATTCGGATCTATAGAAGGAGTTTAAAGAGACTGCTTCGTCTTCTTCTTCTTCGTCTCTAATTGTCTAATATTGGGATTTGAACGAACCTTTTCCTTCTCTTCCTTCCTTTTTGGTGGAAACGAGAATCAAAGCGGCTGAGAAAAAGAGAGAGTGTGAGCAGAGAGAGAGATAGCGTCAAAGTCGTTAATATTTTATTTAACTTTCCATTGAAATTTTAATTCTTTTTTATTTATTTCCTTAATTTTTCTTATGCGTGTCGGTGGGCCTTTTTTTTTTTTTCCTGGGGTGGTGACATGAACCCATTCTTCAAACTCTGATTCGTATTTTTCATAAAAACTACGAGGAGTTTTATTTGTTTTTTCTAGTTTATTGACTTTTTGTGTATGTATTTTTAAGAGCCTAATTGTGCAATACAAATAATTTTGGGACCCTAATTCTAAAATAAAAATATTTTTAGAGGCCTAATTTTGCAATAAACATTTTGAAGCCCCATACCCATGTTTCATGGGAATTCATGCAGGGCCAATTGTGTTTTTTTTTTCTTTTTACTTGTCCAGGTTTTATATTTATATGGTATTTTTATTTACAAAAACTTACTCTCAATTGAAATGATATTTTATAAAATAATATATTTTATAAAAAAAATTTATAAAATTTTTGGATTATCGTCTTTGGATTCTGATGTCTATGATTTTTTTTTTAAGTATAAAACTAGATATTACAAATGATTTGTGGGGGATTATATATGGTTTATATATAAATATTATATATGATTACAAATGGTTTATATATATATATATTATATATTTTTTTTTTTATATATCATCTTCGTCTATCTCGGGTTCACTTTCTGACGCTTGAGAGTTATGAGTTGATATTGTGGGTAGGAATCGCATCGAGATTGACTTGATTTCTTCTTCTGATTTTGCATCTGCCAACATAGATAGCATTTTTGATTTTTGGGCTAAGAAAAATGTCATTTCTGGTGTTTGGATCAGTGTTTGTGAAGTCGGTGGGTTAAGGGTTTTAGAATTTTGGTTTCGAATCCATTCAGGGATGTTTGAAAGATATAAATTTGAGGAGATTCTATATTTGTCCCACCATTTGACTTTAAATCTTCGTCTGATGATAGGTATTACATCATTCGAAAATTCAAAAGTCCAAGAAAAAACCCAGGGTAAATGGAAATTGGAATGAAAAAGAGCCAAAGCGGGAAATCTTTTCTCATCATCAGATGGTATAAAACTAGTTTTGAAGATTTGGAAAGATTTGTTTATTTGGGTTTAAAATTTTTAATGACAGAACCGAAGTTGTTCCACCATTGATTGAACCAAATTGGTGATTTAGATAGGTTGCACATGGTATCGAAAAAGATCAACCAAGTGTGTTTGTGTTTGGGGGATTGAATTAAGAAGGAATTGTACCAAACTTGGCAATAATCCTAGTAATTGAACGGGACATCGTAACATGAGAGATTTGAAGAACTTTCCGGGAATTTTATGTTGTCATTGAGATCATAATCTCAATCTCTTGGGGAAATGATTTCATGGATTTTGAAAGTAGAATAAGCAGGAGCCGTGTGACTTTTGTCCAAAAAATTGTGTTTGAAAGTAACAGACTCTGCAATTTCCAAAATTGTTTGATAAAATAATACAGTTTTCTCTGTATTGTATGGTTTGAAAAACTGATTTTTTCCAAAAAACTTTTCGATTGTAAAATACGGATCATTTTCAACAAAAAAGTCTTTTTCAAACGTAATGACATTTTGATAAGTTGGTTTTTTAAAATATTCTGAAGGAGAATTTTGTGAAAATTCCTTTAAAACAATTTGTGAATTATTCAAAGGTTTTGAAATTTGTTTCGAAGTCTGGTTTTGTTTTGAAATCAATTTTAAGGAGGCTTCAAGAATTTCAGATATCGCAAGAGAATAGGGTATTTTTGAAGAACTACATTTTTCTTGTTTTGAAATTTTTTTTTCGAAGGCTTGTTGTAAAGACCGTATTTGTTCCAATATCTCTTCAGGCGTTTGAAGAGTTTTTTCTTCTTTTTATGATTTCTTTTTTGTAATTGTGATCCATGGTTGTGTTTCGGGTTCTGTTTTTATTTTGGAAGTATTTGGAGTTTGTAATTTTCTTGGTTTGGGCCTAAAGAAAGGTTTTTTCCTTTGTCAACCATCTTTGGTAGCATCGTACCTGTTTTGGAGAAATTCCCGAGTCAAGAAATCTAGAATAAAATTTGTTTCACCTTTAATATATTCTATATCAAAATCAAAAATACTTAGTAATGTCTGCCAACGGGCAAAAAATTGTTTCGAAGCAAGATTTTTAACATCCTTTTGTAAAACGTCTTTGACACTTTTGCAATCAATTCTTAGTAAAAACTTTTGATTTAAAAGATCACTTTGAAATTTTTGTATACATAAAACTATACTTAGTATTTCTTTTTTGATAATTGAATAATTTTTTTGAGTTTCATTCCAATGAGATGAAGTAAATTGGATTATATTTTCATGACCAATTGTTTCTTTTTGTTTCAGGATACCCTCGTATCCTGTGCTTGCATATAGCGAATCCAAATTTGGAGAAAATTTTAGAAACGGACGCCTCTGATATGGGATACGGGGGTATCCTTAACATTCGTTGAAACTAACCAAGTTTTAATATGGAAAATCTATTCAAATAATATTTTTTCATTAAATAACGTTTTTTCTTTAAACTTTTTTCTTTTATAAAATTGAATTGATTAGAGCCGTAAATGTATTTTTTAAAATTAAGAACTGTTATCATATTTACCTAAACTACTAACCAAATCTTTCGGAGTAATTTTAGAAACCATGACTGTTAAAAAATATATTTTTTTAATGATGAAACATTTTCGTAGAAACCTAAATCGATACAGCTTTTTTTTATATATAGTATAAATACTGCTGCTATTGACTAACCATTTTCTCTAATTCATTTCTTTAGTTCCATTAAAATACCTCTTCTGGTGTTTTCTCTCACATGCCTCAGCTTAATGATTTGTTTCAGATCTTCGTCCAAAGAGATTAACCCATTGAATCTGTATACATATCTTGAATATCTGGAAACAAAAAGAAACTAGGAGGTGAAACAATTGACTTATTATTAGCAAATGAAAAGGTATTTCACTAAACCAATAATAAATTAAGTTCATGTATTATAGTATTTGTGTTATTTAAAAATAGCAAGGTTTTATTTGCTTCAAATATTTATGATCTCTAAATTACATGCAAACATTTTTTGTTTCTTTTTCTACTTCAATAAGCAAGTATATAAAATTGAAGCCACTATGAAACATCATGGTGTCACCTGAAAATGTAAGTTGACGTGAACATTAGGATGGAAGGTAATGATAATTTTACGCTCATATATATACATATATATTATTGAGAGTTTGAATCATTGCGGCTAACATGACAACCCAAAATCCTTTCAAGTTTATGAACAATATATATCTTATGCCACTTTTGATTCAAATATGACATCATCAATCCTACATACTTGATAAAAAAAATTATTTGTTGTGTTTTTAATAGTGTGCAGATTCATTAATTCAATATTGGTTGATTTTTTCTTAGGCCTATGTTTTCTCACAATTTTTTTGTGGTTATATACAGAGTGACATCTAAAGGAGGGCTTAAGGTTCTAATTATGGATAAGAAAGACAAAATCATTCGGGAAAAAAAACTGTGAATGTTTTTCTCAAGCTACACCACCCCTTTTTCAAAACTCCGTCAGGTTTTCATTTTTATTAGAAGTTATATTATGACATGATAAAATATAATGTTACTGTTGACACACAAACCTCAGTAATTAATAAAAATTACTCTAAGCAAATTATTGAACTTGCAAGATTGAAAGACTTTTACCACTCCACGTAGAGTTTCATAAAAAATGATTTACGAGGATAATGTTCTATTTTTCTCAGATATTGTCACTACAGATGTTGTGAAAAAAGAAAGCTTGTAAGGTATACAATCAAATGACTTTATCCTGAAGAATATACTTCTTATGTGATTGAATTTTGTCAATTTCACTAATTGACTGTGTTTAAACTTTATATATAGAGGAAAGCAACATGTAATTGTATGGTAGATTTGTGTATCCACCATACACACATATAGTCTAAGGTATATATGTGTGGTATAAAAATACAAAATGTTTATTAATATACTTTATAAAATTGTAAATTCTTATTATCTGTTTTATTTTCATTTAATTTGTGTGCTATTTAAATTCCGGCAATCAAACAAAACAAAAAAATATTTACACATTGGAGATTTTAAAACCGTATTCCAAATCTTGATTAAGTTTTAAGTTATTTTAAAAGAGAACTAGATTCACATTATTACAACTTTTAAATATGGAATACAAAGAGTTGTTGAAATAGAATAAATATATTTTTCATGTATTAAAAAACATTTCCATACATCTATGACCTATTCATTTTGAATATTGGGAAATAAAATACATTACCGAACTATTCTAGAAAAAAATAGATGGGTTGACAACATATTCAAAAAATTCCATAGTCAATCTATTTCAAATATTGGGACATAAAATATGTCTACAAGATGGGAACAGATAATTTAGATAATAAATTTCTTTTATCTAAACTATTATAGATAAAATACAAGAAAAGAACTTTGGGTAATGGGACGAGATCATAAAATTTAGATAACTAAATTTAATTTTAAAACTTTCACTGATAATTATATTTTTTGTCGGTGAACCTCGGGTATGCGAGTTATTTGCGAGCTTTTGAAAAAATATATATATAATTATATATTTTTTGAATTTATAGTACTAAAATTTTAAAATCATCTGTAATATATAGCATAATTTTCAAAATTTAAGTTTTTTTATAAGAGAATTTTTTATTTATGGACAAGAATTTTGGGTAACGGGACGAGATCATAAAATTGAGATAACTAAATTCAATTTCAAAAATTTCACTGATAATTATATATTTTTGCCGGTGAACCCTCTCGATTTGAGGGTTACTTGCAAGTTTTTGAAAAAAAAAATATAGTTATATATTTATCTGATATATAGTATTAAAATCTTTAAATAATTTGTAATATATAGCATAATTATGAAAAATTAAGTTTTTTTTAAAGAATATTTTTATTTATGTTTACAATTACTTATTATTAATATTAAATAATTTTTAGCTTTAAATATATTTTATAAATTAGGAAAAATAGTTTACTAAAATGCATGTGGGTTAACCGCGAGTCTTGCAAATTCAAACGGGGCAGATGCAGATCTACTATTTACTCCCGTGGATTTCGTAGAACAGATTTTTTTGTGGGTCTAGCGGACAAATTTAATATGCTTGACAACTCTATTTAAGTCATCCGGTTTAGGAGGTTTTAATTTTTTACGGTTTTTATCCGGTTTGATAGTTTGCGAGTTTAATAGAAATCTAACCGATCAATAATGTGGTTCGTATTCGATCCGGGTCTGCCATCATGTCAATATGAATTTCATGGTGAAACGATTATTACTTCAAATATTCACAATCTTGATGAAACCAAACCAATATAAGTTTGTATTATAAATGCTATACTAAATAAGTATATCTACAAATATAATTTTACACGTATGTGCGAGTCCGAATCTAGTTGTGTATTTATTGTGCATCAAAAATTTCTCTTGGAGATGATTAGCAGTAAGGTTCTTAGTGGAGAAAACTTGTTACTTTGCAATAAGAATGTTTATAAAATCAATCTTATAATTCAGTGGCATTGAATCATATCGATAGATGTCGGTATTTTTAGCAAACATCAATCACTAACAAAAATGTATATATACATTGTACTATGCATTTTTATATCTAATTTTTTCTTTAGTGAGATGTAAACAACATATGTTATAGATTTCAATTTCTTTAATTTCTCACTTTCAGTAATACAATATAAATCTAAAATAACATATTAACCTATCGTTTTTTCTTTCTACAAATTATCAATTTAGTTTTAAAATATATAAGAAATGCCTAAAATAATAAATATATCAGTGATAAATGCATGTATCTAATCTTAATATATCTTAATATATAATATTTGAGAAGTGATTTTGGGGTTACGAAATCTCCAAGGCTATTGTTGGAAACTTTAGTATCTAAAAGACTGTTGGATGCGAATGAAATCTCTTCTTTGAAAATGAATATTTTTAGTGTTTTGATTTTATGAATATACTTTTTATGGATAAAATCCTAACAATTTCCTTACTGAGCGTCGGTCAAAAATAAGATTTACTAAACTAATTTTAATAAAATTAAAAATCTTAATACTCATACCCTAATTAGTCTTCTAAAAATATAAGAGTATGGCGCCGCTTTAGATATTGAGTCTTGTCATCATTTTGTCACTGTGTCTTTTTCTCACTAACTAAATAGTGTTTCTTCCAAATCTTGGTCTATGAGTGTGTTTTTTGGTATATGTTATGAGTCGTAGGACATGTACTTTAATGTTATAGATCATTTGATGTTGTTTGACTAAAAATTTTGGGCTTAAAAAAGAAAGATCGGTTTATGATGGATGTGTGTACTGTTATGAACTGTAAGACTTGTGTTAGATGTTCTCTTTTCTCTTAATGTGGATTAGAGCAAAATAAGTAACTCTCAATACTTGTCTCACGACCATGTAAATTAGTTTTGGCCACACACACACAAAAAAAAAGAGAGCATGTAAATTAGCAATTGAACTTGTAAAACTAAAAAAAACAAATATTTGGTTGGTAAATGTGTTAGAAAATAGGCTAAAGCCTTTTAACAAAATGGGCTTTAAACATTTTGGGCAAGAGCGAAATAATTCCAACTAAAATCCATGAAAAGGGAAGGCAAAAAAGGTACAGTAAAGATCGAGCCACGTGTAGAAGATCGAATGGAGGAAAATACTCTATGTTAGGCAGAAATATATTTGATAAAAAAAATTTCAGATGACATGAAATGACAATGGAGATGGATTTCAGCGTGTGAAGCGCTTAGGCCCACCGATCAGTCTGCACCTAGCTATGTATGTTTGTTTCCTTTTTCATCTTACCATATGTTGAATGAGAATTATTTACATATATTGTAGTTTGAATGATGAAACATCCTACAATTTCCCCTTTGTGTGTTTACTATAGATTGAATGAGAAATATTCAATAATTGCATACGCTGGATTAAGTAGCTACGTTGCATGGAATCGTTCATGGAGCAACATTTCTCGCTCCGGAATCGGAAGCGGAAACAGAATCGGCCGGAATCGCGCGAAAGCGTCTTGGAATCGCGATTCCAAAAATATGGTGTTTGGAAACGGCGAGGAAGTGGCGACTCAGAGGTGGAAGCGTCGACGGAGATAATCGGAAGCGGCTTTGAAAAAAAAAAGAAAAAAAACATGTAACTTGGGGGCTTATTAGCCCATTTTCTTAAGATTTAATAACATAACTTTTGAAAACCCTAGTTAATAAAGATACAAAAGAGATGAGAAGTTTAGAATGTGAAAAGATTTTTTTGTTACGTTAACTATTCTCCAAGTTGAATCAGAAGAAACCTTGTTCTATTGAAGAAGTTTAAAGGTAATTCTAAAATTTACACGTTACAAATTTAAAATATATCAAATTTGTGTGATTTGTGGTTTATGAACTAACATACCAAACTCTGTTCTTTTGAAAGCTTATTGTTCTTACAAAACTTATTGTCTTTTAGAAACATAGTGATATTAATATTAGAGAGCAAAGACACTAGTAATGTTGTTAGTTTTAAATTATTAGTGGCTAAACTTATTAATGTTCTTATTAGTGTAATTATCACACCACGCCAACACTAGATCTGTTAGTGATGTTGTTCTTTGTGGTGTTTTTATTTTTATTATTCAACCTAGACATGAATATATATATATATATATATATATATATGTTTTTAATTGTGAAAATTCCAAATCTACTAGTGTTATTGACTTATTATTCTTAATTTTCAAATCACTTTTTTTCCAGGAATACAACGACATCTAATATGTTTCAAGATCCTATAAATAAAGATGACTCCTCTATTGTGGATGATAAAGTTCTTTTGTGGATTTATGTGAAAAAAATCGAGAAGCTGGCTGGAGGAGAATCTTGGAGGTTTGAATGCAACTTTTGCAATAATTCATATGTTGGATCTTATACTAGATTCATGACTTATTTGTTACAAGAGGAAATTAAGAGAATTAAAGGACGCTTGAAGGTTACACCTCAACAAAGAACTAACATGAAAAAATTGGTTAATGAATGCAAGGAGAGAATCAAACGTGCAGCTCCTAAAACAGTTTCATTGCCTTCGTCATCAAGGAAACCATCGAGTTCTTCTCTTGATTATGATATGAGTTATAAAGATTTTAATCCAAGTGAGTCTGATCCAAAGAAGAGAAAGGGAATGGGTCTTGTGGACAAAGCATTTTAGATTGAAGCTAGGGAGCAATGTGATGGCGAGATAGCTAGAATGTTCTATACGGGTGGTTTTTCTTTTAACCTTGCAAGAAATCCTCATTATCATAGCTCATATGTGTGTGCATCAACACTTCCTGGATATGTTCCACCAGGATATAATTCATTGAGAACTACATTTCTTAAAAATATATATATATATATTGACACGCACTTGCAGCCTTTGAAGAACACATGAAGCTTGTTATTGGATAAAGTATCTTAGCGAGGATGTGAATTGGATCAAAAATTTTATTATGAACCATGGAATGAGGCTTGTAATGTTCACCAAGCATTGTGATCTTAAACTCCTTACCATTGCTTCTACAAGGTTAGTAATCTCTTTTGTTAAATTATATATTACTTATATTATTAAATATGAAGTCTAAGATGATTAATTTTTATTTTCACAGGTTTGCCTCCACAGTTGTGATGTTGAAAAGATTCAAAAAAATAAAAACTGGGTTACAACAAATGGTGATTAGTCCTAAATGGGATGATTATAAAGAAGATGGTGTGGGGAGAGCATCGACAATGAAAAAAAAAATATTAGATGAGATTTTTTGGGATGAGATTAAATATGCCTTATCTTTCACTTTGCCTATGATAGCGTGATTAGAGCTGCTGATACGGATAGACCTTCTCTTCATCTAGTCTATGAATGGTGGGAAAGTATGATTCAGGAGGTGAAGAAGGCTATCTTTAAAAGAGAAAGAAAACAACTTGATGATGACTCTATTTTTTGGAATACAATACATTCTATTTTGACATCTCGTTGGAGCAAGAGTAACACTCCTCTTCATTGTATTGCAGACTCTCTAAATCCCAAGTAAGTTACTTAGTTTATCATGGTATATGAACTGTAACATTAGCAAACTCTCTCATTTTCATGAATATTTTTCGGTTTATGGCTTCTTGTGTTAACCATAATTATTGTATATTTTTGTTGGATGCAAATATTATAGTTCAGAGTGGGTTGGAGAAGAGAGCAATAGAAAAGCTCCACATCAAGACTTGGAGGTTACTAGAGAAAGAAAAAATTGCATCATGAAGTATTTTCCAAATCAAGATGAAAGGAGAGAGGTTAATGTTGAATATTCTAATTTCTCTTTATGCTTGGAAGATTTTGGAAGTGTCGATGTAATTCATGATAGGTTTATTCTAGAGCCTTTGAGATGGTGGGCAGTTCATGGATCTTCCGCACCAAAACTCCAAGCCTTAGCATTTAAGTTGCTTGGAAAACCATCTTCGTCCTCATGTTGTGAAAGGAATTGGAGTACATACAAGTTCATACATTCTGCAACAAGAAACAAGATTATTCCACAAAGAGCTGAAGATTTGGTATTTGTGCACACTAACCTTCGTCTTCTATCTAGAAAGAGTTCTATTTATAAAAAAAGACAAAATCATATGTGGGATGTTGGAGGTGACCAGTTTGATTCATTGGATGAGATTAATGTAGGGAGACTTGAGTTTTCAGATATTTCTCTTGATGAACTAGAGTTGGAAGCAGTTGTGTTTGATGGAGTTGATGAAAATAAGAATGATGAGGAAGGTCTCAACAAGTGACTTCAAATGTTATTTTTTTTAGTTGCTTTTTAAATTATGTATTGGATTTTGTTGTTACTTAAAATATTTTATTTAAATTAGACTTTATCTTTTATTATTATATTACATATTGTAATGCCCCGCCCGCCACAGTCCGTGAGCACCTCACGTCCTCTCTAGGCCCGTGAGCCCCACGCTTCCTCCAGGTCTGTGAGCGCTGCACGTCCCCTCTAGGCCCGTGGGCCCCACTTTCGTCCGACGGCCGGTGCATTAATTTCCCGAGGTCCTAGAGACTTGTTATTATCCCTAAAAATCACCACATGATCTTTCTCCGTGCTTTGGCCTCACTCACACGGTACCGACAACCACTTTCCGGTAGGTCACCTTTTCTAGTGCTACTCCAGCATAAGCTGGCTTAACTCCAGAGTTCTAACTAGAGGAGTGACAGAAAAGATAAGTGCACTTTGGTGATATAGGTAGCCAAATCAAATCTCTTAACCTTCTCTCAGAAACCGGGATGTTACACATATATTATATTATATATATATAATATATGCTTCTAACACGTATCCGCTTTCTATTTTTTTAAAAATCTCGCTTTTCCACTTCCGTTTCTACATATCCGCTTCCAATTGCATGTATGTTTTGTTCTGGAAATAGTAACATGTACCGTTTTTTTATATATGACTATGATTTAGGAACAAATTGTTTTCTTAGTACTATTTCATGTGAATTCATATGTGTTATGTATAATTATTCATCATCAATATTGTTAACTGGAACATATTTTCTAGATCTTTTTTAGTCGAAAATAGCCGTCATTTTTTTTAAACTTCTCTGATCACTATCAGTATTATGCATTCGTTCATGCATTATATGTGTACTCACTTATGTTATAAACTTATAGTATATGTTAGATTGTATGACATTGCACTTTAACATCCCAACAAATGGAGCCAACTCTTTATCAAAAAAAAAAAAAAAACAAACAAACAAGCAAACAAACAAATGGAGCCATCTGTATTAGAAGTTTCAATAAACATTTTTCTACAATATTTTATGTTACCAGAAAATTTAAATAACTAAAGTTATTAATAGTATTCGTTAATTAGTGATTTAAGAAAACAATATATTACTTGTTCATAGTCTATACAGTTTACACGGAGCGGAACTCAAATCCTTGAAGTGTAATCAATCAAGATACCAAAATTTTGAACTAATTGAAACATAAGGGAGAAAGATTAACAGATTATCAAAAATTTCTCGGAACTCTATTGATGATATCCATCCAACGCTTAAGTCAGTAATTATATAACATCACATGTCGAAATAGTCAAATATCGAATGATTAAGATTTTAATTTAAGCCAAGCTAATTTGTTTCTTAGTAAATTATTTCGAGTAAACTAAAGTTACCTCGTCCAGATCAGATTCTGAATATGGTCCAGTTTATGCAGTTGGTAAGATGCGACTGCGTGTACATTACATAATGACAACTAATATTCTTGATTACGTTTAGGCATTAATGTGGCGTGTTTATCACCATTGAGTTTTTACGTGTTATTTGTAAAACAATTAAGTTTTGACTTTTTTTTAAACGCACTATGATCGAATTAAAAATATAATATAATCAAATGATATATGAGATCAATAATTTACCAATACAATAATTTTTATTTGAAAATAAAGAAAGCAAATACTTTTGTAACAAGGACAAGAAACTGAATGATTTGCCAATTCCCTACCAAATTAGGACGCTACAAAGGAAGACATACACAGACACACAGGGCATGAAAAGACATAAACAACCATTTGATTCTGCAAATCTTCTTTTGTCACGTCTTATCGAACTAGAATAGTATTCAACTTTTATCATCCCATATTAGCTGCTGCTTCTACCAATAGAGGCCGGTCGGAATACTTAAACTGTTAGTTTCAAATTTGTTTGCTGTTTAAGATTGTTTCACATATATTAAGAAAATATTTAACTTTTTTTTGTTTTATCTCTATTTAATGTTTAATTAATTTTATTTCATTGATCAGGACATTAAAACAAAAGGGCCAAAGTTAAAAATCTTATCAAACATATGTATTGAAAACATAAAACGATAACTAATATGAAACGAGTTTTAAGATCTAAAACGACAACTAATATGAAACGGAAGGAGTATATATTTTGAGATCCATTTATTTTATATAATAAACAAACAAAAACACTAAACTAATTACTGTCACACAAAACATTACTACTTGTATAACTTGATCAATATACATCAATAACTTATAGAGATAAAGTTTAGAAATAGTCGAATAAATAGATTTCTTCTTGATCAAAAACTTCAATAAGTAGTATAAAGTATAAAACCTTGAGTAGCTTAAAGAAAACGCATAAAAAACTAAAGGTTAATTTGCTAGATAACAGAGTTAAAATTAGTAATAAAAGTCGGCAGTGGTAAATCTTTCTTTGTGTGATTTAAACAAAACATGTGCTATCTGATAAAATAGTTTTGAGTTTTTTCAACAACACATGCAACAAGTGAACCGATGTAATTAAGATTTTGCTATTTTATATTGAAAACCAATCAAAAGGATTTGGCTATCTTTAAACTTTGTAAATAAATGACCAACATATATAAAGTAAATGCTTTTACACAAAAATAAAACTTGTGACTTTACAAATAGTGTATGTATTGAAAAATATACTAATACATACATATTTGTGAGGCCAAACGGAAAGAATTACAAATTTACTTACTACAACATAAAACTCTTTAGCTTGGAAACTAAAGGATTAGGAAGAAAAGGGCATGTGACTTATATAAATAACTCGAACATGTTCTCATTGACAAATACTATATAAGTTGTAAACATAAAACAACCGTAGATTTATTGAAACACCTTACTCATGATTTATTGCTAATTAGGGCTACTTGAAATCACCGATTGAGGTGGTGGTAGCGGCGGAGGAGGTCGCTTCCGCTTCTTCTTTTCATAGCTGATCCCACGAGCTTTAGCCTGAGAGTCACGCACTTCCCTAAGGTAGAGTCGAACGGCTCTTGCACCAAAAGGGTTAGTCTCCGGTGAGCCACCGTTCTCCTCAAAAGCGGCTCTTAGACGGCCTATGAGTGCATCGAGACTGCCCCATGCTTGTCGGAGTGGACATGCACATGGTGCTGGTGGGTTTGGGTGTCCAAAGAACGGACATAAGTGTGTGTGAACCTAGAGATACAACATCAAAAAGTAGTGTTTTAAAATCAGCATTTTCAGTCTATAACGTCTTAGGAAGAATCATCTATCATAGAATTTGCTAAATAGTATAAGAGAGTTCACATTTTGAATATATACAATATACAAACATCAGAAGAAGAATCATACACTATAATGATGGAGTTAACTTTTTGAATAAATGCAATTAACAATCATATATAGCAATATAATTTGTCGGTGGTACATGGAAATATATGAAAGGTATAGATCCCAAGTGAGATCAAATAAACGAAGATTAGTGAGACTCATCTCGTTGTAAGAATAATAATCTCATGTACACATATATACAAGAATCCAATTCAACTATAATACAAATTAAAAATGTTGTGTAGTAGGTCAAAGAAACACAGATTAGACATAGGGTTTCATTTGGATCTAATATCTTCAGTGGAAATAGTATTTTTTTATGTGAGAGATACATACATATATATATATGTAAGTGTATGTTATATATATATATATATATATATATATATATATATATACCTTGGTCTTGCCGAATTGGTCGAGGTACCTAAGGAATTCAAGAACATGAGCACCGCTACAACGGGAGAGAGAAAGTGGTGGACGGTGGTTGCGTAGATACTGTCCGAAAGTGTTCCAATCTCTTCTCTTCTGATTCTCATACCTACTTAGCTGGTTTGTTCCCGAGCCACCAGAGGAAGACGATGAGGACGAGGAAGTGGTAGTGGTGGTAGCTGCGGCGGCGGCGATCATGAGGTTTGTGTTATGAGAGATGTTTGTAGTGCCCATAAAGCCAAGAATAGGATCCATGATATCAAGATCTGAAAAACTAAGGGTTTTTTTTTTTTGTTTAGGTTATGTTGAAGATGAGAGGAGCTTTATGAGTCTAAGTTGATAAGGGAAGATGGTGGAGAAAAAAAGAACAAGAGAGGGTATCGTAGTCATTGCTATAAAGAGAAGGTTGAATGGATTGACCATATAAATATTTTTTGTCATTTAATCTTTTGCTTGACTAATAACAGTGGAATAAATAATAATGCAAGCTTTGGATTTGACTATAGAGATTGAGTTAAATACTAGTGACATTACATATAATAATGCAAGCTTTGTATTGGTGTGATTAATGCATATAATGAATGCAGTTAAATTTATTTATTTTGGTCAGCTGAATGCAAGTTAGAGTAACACATATATTTTTTTCAACTGAGAAGATATTTTTTTAATCACTCAACCAATGGACTTGTTCTCAGTTTGTCATCATTATTTTCTTCAACACCAATTTCATTTATTCTGAAAATAAAAATTTTTGGTTAGGCCACTTCCTTCGCATTTTGGGCCGGAGAACAGACCTAGTTACATGGGTAGGAAGTAGGAACCATGGTTATTTTCTTACGTCTACGTAATTTATATATGATAAACTTTTTCAAATTTTGAATCTGGATTACACGTGAAATGAAGTGATTAGAAAATTAGTCTTAAGGAAAATAATATTTTCAACTCAATTTTTTTTTTTATTTTAACAAAAAGGTGATTTTATTTATTTAGATGAATTTATGTGTTCGCCGGTATTGTTACGTGAAATGCAAAGATCTACATTCAAATATTTTTAAACTTTAGTTGTGTCTATAATTTCTGAAATTCAAGGTATCGCAATGCCTTTATCTCTACCAAAATATAAACTCGATCTCGTTAACATGATAAATCGAACAACACCATATTCATTTATGACGAGGACCTACCTTTGGAGACACCACCACCAAGTGACCCGGAGTATGAGGAGGAGTCGGTGATACCCACCATACCACTCGGAGACAAGGAAAGAATTTCAGCAAAGGTTTATAGGAGATTGTTCAATGTTTATGTCCAAGGAGTTTTGCTTAGAGGAAAGAGATCCAAGAGCTCATACCATATTTCTTGAGGGCTCTTAGAGTATGATTTGCTTTGGGAAGCAAGATCATAGTGTCTTCACCATATTTCAAGGGTGAACACACTAAGTAAGTCACTAAGGGATATATACTCTTTTTTCTACTTGAGTTTTATCTCATAGGGTTTTTCTCAAGAAGGTTTTAATGAGATAATGAACTTAGTGCCCACATTTCAATCTCAATGCTTAGATTACTTGGAAACTCTATGACAAGTTAATTTGGGCATTAAAATATGGAACTATCACTAGAGAAATACCCTTATCCATAAATAAAGCATTCTATTCCTTTTTTTCTTATTTATGCTTAAAAAGATCTTGTTTAACTTTTTTTTTTATTATGTGTTAAGACATGTTTAGCCTTTGTTATTGTAAGAAGTTTAGCCTTCTGATAATTAAAATCCTTGAGAGTTTTCTCTTCTTGTCCACATCATTGTTTCCGTGAAGAGTTGGTTCCGAGTATCTTACCAATCTTTACTCCATCCGGTCACTTATCTCTGCAAAATAGCATTTAGGAGGATTCGAACCCACAATCTCATGAAACTAATGAGTGCACTTTTGACAATTGTGCCACTTTAACTCATTAATCTAATATAAAATTTTAAATTATTATATTTAACTGGATGCACGTGCACCGTACTAGTGGGTGTGGGTCCGCCTCTGATATCAAGTTATCAATAATATTTTATTAAAAAACAAAGTTATCAACAATATAAGTTCTTTATCTAAATAAAAACAAAACAAGTTTTTTTTTCTCTCCTCTTACTCCGGTTAACATGCACGTGAAGTTGAATTAATGATAGCAAAAAGCGGCATTAGTTCCGCTAATGATTGTTTGTTATCATTCTAAATCCTTATTAAAATATTTATTTTGTGCTACTAAATTTAGTAGCCAATATAGCCTAATACAAATCGAGACAAATACAGTACTTTATAGTTAGATAGACTAAGATGGAATCAAATCAAATCAAATATATATAGTGATCGTATTCAACAATGTTATGTAGTTAAAGAAACAATTAGAAGAGAATAGGGTGGGCAGAGGGAATATAGGTGACGATAACTTTGGTTCTTTGTATTGAGTGGACAACACCTGCATTGAAAATACGATATTACCCTTGAAAGAAGTTAGATGCAAGGGGTAACTTGTGGCAGAGGTACAAAACTGGATGGGGACAGAGAGGGAAAATATGAGCAGTGGAGTGTGTTAGAATGGTTACTTAATAAAGAAGGAGAAAGGTTGAGTCAATCAATCAATCTAACTGTTGATTTCTTGTCATTGTGGACCATGTCAATTTTTCACTTGGGGTTTTATTTCTTTTTTTTTGGCTCTTTTCTCTCTTATACGAAAACAAAATAGGCGTATTTTTTTTATATATATGATAACACTCTTTCTTGTTCTTGTTAAGTTAAAAATCATACCAAGTGTGGATAGCTCCACTAGAAAAGTACATAGACAAACATCACCACATGATGAATGACTCTTGAGACAAAAATAATTTACATTATGTGTTTTAGAACCTGGAAAAATTATAGGTTTTTGTCTAAAACCTGTTGATAATTCAAAAAAAAATCATATAAAAAATTATCAAAAAGAGAAAAGAGTAATTCATACAATTCCTAGTCTTGTAGAAGCTATGTTGATTGAACAAACTATGGCTTTATATTGCATTTATGAAAACCCCAAACATTGTTATATTTTGGTGTAAATTATAGCAAAATATAATATATTTGGTTTTAATATTTAGAATTTGAAATTTCTAGGCTTTATAAACTTTTATTTTCCCCATATTTTTGTTACTCATTTCTAAATTAGAACGAGTACAGTTAAACCTCTATAAATTAATATTCGATTCATTAATACCTCGCTAAATTAATAGTTTTTTCCGGTCCCACATTGCTATTTTGATCCAAATATTACCTTTATAAATTAATAACCTTAATAAATTAATAAAATATCATAAAAATACATTGATCACAATATTATTAATTTATAGAGGTTTTACTATATATTAATCTTGAATGAAAATATATTATTATTATTTTAACAAAATAAATATTATTATTAAACCAGCCTTAATCCCAACCAAACCATTTTATACGGTGTGCCTGGTTTTTGTCTACCCCTCACCAAATGAGGTATATCACTATTATAATTAAAAGTCTATATATTTTTGTTTTGTTTTGTTTAATACTTGTAAAATTTCTATAAATTAATAATATTGAGATCAATGTATTTTATAATATTTTATTAATTTATCGAGATTATTAATTTATAAAATTGTTATTTGAGATCGAAAAAAATTATTAATATACCAAAATATTAATTTATAGAGATTTAAATGTAGTTGATGCCATTAATAGCAATGACATGAAGTTTGTCTTTATCCTACGTTTGGTGGTGTGGATATCTTTATCTTATAGACCAATATTTTATCATAGTTTTCAAGCAAAAGGAGTAGTACTCTATTAAAATATGTAGGAAAAATGATTTTTAGTTATATGAACTAATGTCTATGACATACTTACACATGTGAACCAATTTAATGTTCTCAAAACTATATGAACTATTGAGTATCATGTGTCATATGAGCATCTATACCAAATATTATGACATGCACAAAGTATTGTAAACTATATGTGCAATACCATAATTATTGTTTACTATCTATACTATTAATTGGGAAGCACATATTGTAAAATAAACTTTGAGTTATAAGTAATTACATGAAATGCTATTGATTTTTAGTGTTTTTGAATAAATTCATTAATGGTACAATAGTAATCATAAAATTAATATAATTAAATTAGAAATTGAAAAAACTATTTTGAATAAAAATTAGTGTCAAAAAAATTAAACTTACTTTCACTCTTATTAATTATGGACGAAAATAAAATTTTATTTTTAAAAAATTGTTAACCAGTTAGAATTGAAAATAAATATTTGAGATCTAACACTAGCATATTATTTATTTTCTTTAATATAAATGAAATATTTGGTTAAGATTTAAAATTATAATTCTCCTATCATCTTTGTTTAATTTTATTTTAATTTACTTTGAATTGTCATATAGTACATATATCAAATAAAAATATAATTGTTTTTTGCATATGTTGTAATTTAGATTTTTTAAAACAGATATATTACTCAATTATTGAAAATTGTGTGTTCAACGTCCCACATAGACTAGAATTTATGCACAATGGTTCAGAGTCAAAATGATTTCAAAATCCAAATGAGTAGGAAGCTTGACTTAACAACTTAACAAGCATGCAAATTTTAAAAAATTATTGAGTTTAATCTAATTCTTTAGTTGAACCAATAGTTTGACCGAATATAATAATTTTTTAATTTTTTTTTAAGTTTCAACTCTTATAAATATTCAAACCTTATAAAAAATTAAATATAAATAATATATAAATTCTATAAATTTTTGGGATGTCGTACCTGCAAAACTTGTCCATCATAGGGATGTCGTATCTGCAGAACCGTCTGTCGTAGATCCGAGTGTTACGGAGAGAGCATGTCCATCATAGGGGATGTCGTACATGCAGAACCGCATATCGATGAGAATTTGCGTCGTGAAATCGTCGTTTGAAGAAGTTGTTCATCGTAATCGCATCTACTGCCAGATTATCGAGTAATCATCATATTAGGATTAGATCAGATATCTCCAATAATAATGATATAATAGACGATAAAAAATCTTTATATAATAAGATATCTCTTATGTTTCCTCATCTTCAAGAACTTTCAAATAATAAATAGAAAGGTAAATACACAGAGCTGGGAGAGGTAAATAAAGAAACCACCATGGATTGGCTGATGAGAAGAGAAAGATGATGATTGGTGAAAGTTTTTGGCAAATAGAAAACATATTATTCGCCAGATTCTCTATGACGAATAATCTGAGACAAGACTGAGCAACACCTGACATTGATGCCTTAATCTAGAGGTGGGCAAAATATCCGCACCCGATACCCGAACCCGAACCCGAACCCGACCCGAAGTAGGCAGTTTGGTTCAGATACGGGTGTACCAGAATACCCGATTGGGTAAAGTTTTTATCGAGTTTGGATACCCATACCCGATCGGTTATACCCAAAAAAACCCGAACATATCCGAACAACCCGATTCTATATAAAGAGATAACATAATATACTCTAACCCTAGTTCCCTACTTCTTGTTTCTTTCTTTCCTTTGTCCGAAAAATCGATTGAACTTCCCAACATCTCTTTTCCAAAAACCCACCCTTAATTAACCCCAATTATTCAAACTGGATTCCGTAAATCACTTATTATCATTATTTCCACCGTCTGCGACATCTCAAAGGCGATCTCAGGTGACTTTACTTTTTGTTTTCTCTTAGATTGTGATAGCTTTATTGAGGAATGAGAATTTGTGAAATTATCGGATAATGTTTAGAGAATCGAACCTGTCAACTTAATTTTGGTTTCAGTTTTTATTTGAGTCTCTTACTAATTATATTGTATGTTCTGTCTTTTGGTCTGTATCGTTTGATTCTTTTTTTGGTATATATCTATTGATTCTTCTTTTGGTCTGTATCGATTGATTCTTCTTTAGGTCTGTACCGATTGATTCTTCTTTGTAATGGTTACAAATGATGATTATAAATGAGATAATATCTTCAATAGCCCTCGTTTTCTTTGGTGTTGCAAATTCGTAATTTCTTGTTAGCAATATACTAAGATTATAGTCTTTTGTGTAAAATGCATTCATCCTTTTCAAGCTTTAGACTTTAGTGATCATTGATCAAGTTGTAAAATTTGATTCGAGTAACTTTTGAGAAACAAATTTTGCTGCGATGTTTTTAGTTTTCTGATGGCTCATTGGTTTATTGTTTTTACAATTCTAATTTTGTATGTTTCTTATTTGCAGATGGCTTCATCACCATCTCCAAACCAAGATGACAGATATATTGAAGAACATGACCCAGAAGAAGAAGTTATGACTTCGGCTCAGGATCAAAAGGGCAAAAGAAAAAAACACAAGGAAGTGGAGCTACTTCTGAACAACCTAAAGCTAAGAGGGTACTCTCCACAAGGTCTGATGTATGGGTTCATTTCACAAGAAAAAATGAGCGGGGTTACTATAGGCATAGGATTGAGCAGAGGTACAATACCTTGTTAAAAGAGATTGGAGTTTACGACAAAAATGAGTTGGAATCATATATGAAAGACAAAGTTGAGAACCTTGAAGTGATGCTTGGAGTTGATTATAATGTACTATCTTATTGGAAATTAAACAATGTGAAGTATCCCATTCTGTCAATGATGGCTCGAGATTTATTTGCTATGCAAGTGTCTTCGGTTGCAGCTGAGAGTGCTTTTAGCACTATTAGGAGGGTAATAAACCCATATACGAGTTGTCTAAGTCACTATATGGTTGAGGTTTTGATGTGTACAAAACAATGGATGAAACAAGACATTAAAATCGAATCAAAGGTGCTTACAAATGCAGAAATACTTGCTGAATTCGAATATGAAGATCAACTTGAGAAAGATGTGTATCTTTGTTCTTTATTGTTTTCTATTCTCTTATAATTTATGTTAACAATCTTTTTTTGTTCATTATATTTTCAGATTTTCAAACTCCGAGATCACAAGTAGAGTAAGAGTATAACTTTCTAATCTCGGGTATAAGTTAAACTAGTTTTCATTTTCATATGTCAGTTTACATTGTTAGTTTAGATATGTTATATGATTCTACCTTTGAATTTGGTGCTAGTTGATGTCTCAGGAAGTCATGAAGATAGGAACTTGGTGTTTTGGTTTTTGGAATTGTTGGTTTTTAATGATAAGTTTAGTTTTTTATGAATGATGTCTCAGGAAGTCATGAAGACAATCTTTTGTTAATGTTTTCCTTTTGATATTTTGTGACTCAGTTAGAAATATTTGGATTGATTGCAACTTTTTTTTATTGAATTCAGTTTGATTTCGGGTTTTTTTTTAAGTTTCGGATGAAAAAATACACATACCCAATCCAAACCCGATTTCTATTTCGAGTTTCGGGTATAACCCGAAAACACCCATATCCGATGGGTGTTTATCTAAACCCGACCCAAAATGTAAAAATACCAGATAGGGTCTATACCTTTATACCCGAATACCCGAAATACCCGAAATACCCGACCCAAATCCGATCGGATACCCGAACGCCCACCCCTACCTTAATCAAATCATTTTATGCAATTTACTTACTAGTTACTAATTATTGATTATGTACATTTTCTGAATATGTCAAAGATTTACTGGTAATATAATCAATTTCATTTCTTTCCATTTATCAAATATCATTTCGGCAATATCCATAAGAAACTTCCCATATTATTTAGCTATAATATTTTAATTAATTCAAACTTTGTTTCATTTAATTTCTTTTGTTTTTGTTTTCTATATTTAATTACTCTTCTTCCTAAAATTACCTTCAAAATTACCTTTTCAATAGTCTCTACGATATACTGAATCTTTTCTTATTATAAATGAGGTTTTGCAGAATCAAACTTTTTCTTCTTCTTAGAATGGATGATTTTCCTTCTATTTCGTAATTATTTTGGTGTTGGCTTATACCTTCGGTTTTGAAATATCAATAACCGGATATCCAAAAATGTTAAAAGAATAGTTAGTAAAAGGAAAAATGATTCTCAACTATACGAAGTATTGACCACGACATAGCTTCACATGCAAACTATTTTAATAGTCTAAATTAAAAATTTTTTTTTTTTTTTTTTTTTTATAAATTTTTTTTTTAATATATAAATTATATCATAAACACCATAATTATTTTTACTATTTTAATTTAAAATCATTTTACATATATATATATAATGAATAGAAAAATTGATCAAAATACCAACAAAATAAATTTCATTTAAAAAAATTTGTATATTATATTAGAAATCACATAATAAATATGTTCTAAAATCTTTATAAAAATCAACTTGAAATGTTTTATATTACATTTTCTTTTATATTTTTAAAAATAATTTTTACTTTATTATTTTAATTTTTATCTAGTGTAGGAATGGACACGGATTTGATATCATAGAATTTCAGAATACAAATTCGATCCATTAGATCCGAAAAATAATTAACCATATCTGTCTAAAATATGTCAAAATTAAATAGTAATATGAAATTTTAATTTTCTCTTGAGTCTCCCTCGAGGACGTTTCTAAGGGGTAACATCAATAGTAAACTAATATTTATATTACTATTTTAATTATTACATAATTTAGACATATCTGAGTAACTTTTCTTGGATTCGATGGACCAAATTTTGTTTTTTAAGATTCTAGAATATGAAATCTGTGTCCGCTCCTACACTAGATAAAAATTTTAAAAATAATATATATTTTATTTTTTAACAAATATAAAATAAATGTTAATATAAAACATATCATGTTGATTTTTATAAAGATTTAGAACATAATTTTTTGTTAATGAGTTCGATTTTAGAACATAATTTTTTGTTAGTGAGTTTGATTTTAGAACAAAATTACTGTATGATTTCTAAAATAATACACAATTGTTTTTAATGAAATATATTTTTGTTGATATTTAGATCAATTATTCTGTTCATTATATAAATAATATATATATATATATATGTAAAAATAGATCTATGATTTTAAATTAAAATTGTAAAAATGATTATGGTGTTGCGTATATAATTTATGATACTTCGTGTATGTCAAAATACTTGGTGTAGCTGCGCACATGACACATGCTACTATGCAAAATCAATAGTTTGTTTAGTTTTTAGAACATTAAAATAGTTTACATGTGGAGGTATGCCGTAGCAAATATTTCGTGTAGCTGAGAATCATTTTTTCTTAGTAAAAAGTACAATACATACTATATTTTAAGCTATAAATTAATATTATTGATTGTAATAATACATGATATTATGTTATATTATTTTTATTGTCACAAATTATTTTAGTAGTCAAAGGTAACTTTATCTTAATTCAAATAACCACAAACAAAATGAAAAGAAAGAAAAAGTCTCAAATACATAGTACAATGTCTTGTCGGTTGCACTCTTCCGCACTTTTCTCAAACGGTAAGCAAACTGATCAGCGTAAATCTCTATACTGTCTTTCACCATTTCGGCTAACACGTTATGAGGAATCAGATTGTTCATACCCACTGCAATAACATCTTTGAAGAAAGCATCATAGAGCTCAGACTCCCACTTGTGCCTAGGTCTAACCCTGATCCTCGGGCAAACTTCATCAGCCTCCTCAATACTCGCATCATCCTCTTCAATACCCGTAGTAGCCTCACCAGCCAGAGGGAGATACATGGCAAATGGATTTGGTGCTCCAATTGTGGCGTATAGATTCTCAAAAATTAAGATACTTTAATAAAGTCAACTAGTTATTTTGAAAAATGTTACTATACCACATACAATTAATTGCAGCAATAAAATATAATCAAATATTAAATGAACATGTGACAAAGTTTTCAATAGATTGATAATTGAAGAAGTTTATTTTTGGTCCATAAATTGTACAACAATAAATAAAAATGTAAAACTAACACATTAGAACTCACATGTTAAATGTATAGTGTACCTATTGTTTAATATTTAGTAAATAAACTATAAAAGTGTTGTGTTATACTTAAATAGTATATAAATAATTTTCTATAGATATATGTCTACCTACTATTTTTTTCTTTCTCCTTTAGATTGGGCCTCTATAATGGACTTAAATCCTATGAATTAAGTTAAAAAATAATTACACAAGTGAAAATTCATATAAGCGGAATTATATGTACTTTTCTTAATCACTGAATTACCTATTAAAATAGTTAGCCTTCATATATAGGGATGTCAAAATGATTCATTAGCTCACGAGCTAGCTCAACTCAGCTCGGATTTTCGAGAGTTTAAGCTAGGTTTTTTAGGCTCATTTAATAAATGAGTTATATGATCAGAGCTTAATTGAGTTGTGAGTTATATGAGCGAGCTCTCATGAGTCGTGAGGTAGCTCGCGAGTTAGACATTTTTTATAATTTACCTCTCTATATATATATTTTAGATATATATATTTTAGATATATATATATAAATAAATATTACAACCAAAAAATATATATATATATATATATTGCTCTTTTAATTAAGAAAATAGAAATATTTGTTTATATTTATACTTTATACCTTTACAAATAGAACTTTTTTATGTTAAAAGTTTATAAGATTAACATAAATAATATAAAAATAATCATTTTTATTAATTTATAAATTTGGTTATTTTATTGATAATTTATTATATTTATTTAGTATTAGCTCGCGAGCTGACTCATTCAGCTTGCGAGTATAGTGATCTGAGTTCGAGCTTATAAATATAAACTCATTTATAAATGAGCGAGTCCAAGCTAGCTCACGAAAACACGAGTTCATCGTGAGATGAGCCGAGTTGAGCGAAATAGCTCATTTTGACACCCATATTCATATATACTCATGTTCCAGAAATTTATTCATGAATCAATTATCAAAAATTTATAAGATATACCCAGGTTCAAAATATCGTTAGACGCTAGTCGGATGTTTGGGGTAGGCTTAGCGCCTAGGAAAAAAATTAGAGATTATATGAAGATTAATCGGATATTAGTTTTTAATAATTATTTTATTATATAATTAATATAATAAGTATATGATGTTAAATATAAATTGTTATTTAGGAAATTTTATAATAGTGCAAATTTCAATTAAAATAAAATTTGAAAAATATAATGAGGTAACTAACTAGTGTATATATCTAATACATTATCTATTCATCACTATAATATAATTGCTACATTAGTTGTAAGGGATGTGGATTTGGCTAAGGAACAAGGCATTCTTCATTTCTTTGCAAGACCTCAACTCTTCCAAAGCATCAGCTGTTGTCTTTGAGGCCAGAGCAAATCCCCGAGGCTGTAATAGATGCTATCTTGTGAGCCTGTGCGGGTTTGAACCATAATCAAATAACTGTCTTAAACCCCAATATGATTTTTTCTTGGTAATACATATATTTACCGCTAAGTATAGGACAAAAAAAATATACCTTTATGACAAAATATAATAAAAATGTCGATTTGACAAAAAAAAAAAGGGAGGTTGATATTTGTTTTACAAGACTTGTCTCTAACCAAACTAAACCAAAACCCATTTGGTTTTACAGTTTTTAATCAAACCGAACCAAAATCAAAAACTTTTTAAAATTGGTAACCAAACGATATGTGTTTTTTTTTTACCACCATCCCATACTCCATAGATAGACTTATTGTGGAGCAGAGGGAACGTAGAAGCTTTACTATGTAATTGAGTAATTAACGGAAAAGTTATCTGGAGACTGGACAAAAACAGTTTATTAACCATTCAACTTTTTCGTACAATGATTAATTATGCTGTTCTTACTTTTGGGAACCAATCCACGATTCATTACAATTATTTAAGAATCTTAAATATACTTACCAGTAACAAATATAATAACAAATTAACACTCTTTACATTCTTCATTTCGTCCAAAACCATATATACAAAACATTGTCTTAGCTTTAAAGTCAAAGAAAAATGATATTGATTTTGGTTTCAATGGTTGAAAAAAGTTGAATCTCACAGACAATGAAGGATAGAGATATATATTCCCGTGGAGTTGTTGTACATGTATATCTCAGACTCGATAAAGTTTAACAACCTGATCGATCTTGGCGCGACAGACCGGACAACCCCATTTCTTAGATTTGATCTCCTTTAAGCAAGACATACATCCCGCGACATGTCCACACGGGACACAAGCCGCTTCAGATGGAGCATTCAGACATATCACACATGTTCCAGTGGATGTTGTTTTCGACATTACCTTTGGAATCCCTTTACATGCATCACAAAACCACTTCAGCTATTGTATGTCACCTTCATTCGCAGGTGCGAGTTTAAGACGTGTTTCTATAAGAAAAAGAGAGATAAAGATTACATTTTTCTACTTCACTGAAACAAAATTTTGATAATGCAAGAGCAGATAAAACATTATTCTTGGGACGATCCACCAGAATAAAATTCAATCAACATCCACAAAAACTAGATGTTGCATGTCATCAACATACAAAAGTGCCAGGAAAATTACTTGTGGAGTTATGAACAATCATCACTGAAGTATCAGACTGCTTTGCTTTTGGTTCTTCCAAGTTCTCTTTCCACAAAGGCATCACCGTCCGTGGCTGTGCATCCTGATTACATGATAAACCAAATATGCAAGAGTCAAACATATTGTAAGTGAAAAGTATGTTTATTTTGTTCTCTGAATTATTAGTACGTGAAGACTAGCATACACAACCAGCTCCAACTTAAAAGGCTTTGTAGAGTTTCTTGAACCAGTTGGTACAACGACATTACTGAGGATTATGGATGACTTCACTCGAGGCTGATTAATCATCATGGAGCAGAGAAAATAGAAAATTTCGGGCGCAAACCTTCATTAATCTATGATGATATTGACTCTGCTGATTCATGGAGGATTATTGATGACTTCACTCGAGGCTGGTCCTTTGTGTTCAGCGAATGTGGCGTATCTTTGAAGGGAAATATTTACTGGATTGTTAAACATGAAACTGAAAAGCACCTGGGAATAACTTTACTCAGGTATAATTTTTCAACAGAGAAATCTCAACCTGTGCCTCTTCCTTATCAATGTTGTATGTTTGCCACTCTGTCTCTGTCTGTTGTTAGAGACGAGAAGCTTTCAGTGTTGATACAGATCGATCACATATCCAAGACTGAGATATGGGTGACAAATAAGATTGATGATGATGTGGAGGTGTCGTGGAGCAAGGTCTTAACATTGGATTTGAGCCCTGATCTTCAACTTTCGTATGAAGGAAGTTTCTTTCTAGAGGAGGAGAAGAAAGTCGTCATGTGTTGTGAGAGATGGATTGGTAACAGCATAATTAAATACATGGTATACATTGTTGGGGAGGATAATAAGGTCACAAGAGTGCAACTTGGAGTAGACACTAACGTAGAGTGTATTCCAGTTATTCTTAATTATTCTCCAAGTTTGGTTCAAATCAACCGAGCCGGAGGCAAAAGGAAAAGAGGAGGTGACTAAATTAGCGACCAAATAAGCTTTACATTGTAATCACTTTTATATGTTTTTTAAAAATCAAGCTTTTCTCTAATTTATTCAAACACGTACAAAGCTTGAGAGTTAAAAATATACGTTGAGCTTTGTCTTCTGTTCATCCAAAGTTGAACAACGAACGTATAATGTTCACTGCTGTACCAAAAGATTTTTGACCAAACATTGCATGTTCCTCTCATTACACATTTTTCTGTATCACCAGTCTGCATAACAACCCAACAGCTAACCACAACTTTTAATGTACTTTTCACCTCTGTTGCCACACTTCCCCTATAATCTTGTTTAGTTACAGTATTTCCTCCATTTTCCTTGTGTTGAAAGCGCATGAGTGCTCTATAGTATAAACCATTCGGTAAGAGGTGAAAAGTATGTCAACAAATTCCACTCTACCCTCAGCATCACCAGCCATAGCGTATCTCTTTCTATATTTTGAGTCTTATTTTCTCTGCTCCATGATGTTGAATGCAGAATGATGTTATTGGGGTTTGCTTTGACTATATGCTATGGAAGCAGAGTACTCGGAAGCAGCCCTCTCTATTTGCAAGAAACTTTCTAGACTAGTCTTGTTTCAGGGCACTTTCACCGTCTGTGAGAGTGAAGCTTTGACTCAGAGTAAAGCTCAAGAGTTTCGGTCTTTCTTCAAACTTAGAAATGTCCTTTGATTTCTCCAGATATAAAAAAAGAAAGCTAGAGATGGATCATCAATTGGAATTCTACTAGCCTAAAGTTTAATACAAATACTTGTCAGAGAGGCATATCAAAATGCATACAAGAGAAAGAAACTGAACTCCAATTATCAAATGTGGAAAACTAAACAGATTGATGAAAGAGTGGTATTGTGTTCTTTCACTTGTATGGTTTTGGTCTTGATGAGTTACCCCTTGCTAGCTTCTATAAATTTCTCTTGTGACAGCAATTGAGCTTGAGAGGAAGACAAAACAAAACTCTGAATTCAAAGTAGAACTGAACAGCATGGAGCAGAGAAAAAGTTGTTACATTAGCCAAATCGTTTACAGCGCCATGAAGTGCCTGTAGCCTGTAATCTGTCTCGGGTCGCCGGAAAATCTTCCTCAAGGGAACAATTTCCTGCTGGGATAATGGAAAAGAGATCCAATGTAGGTGAGTGAGGCCAGACCATAAAACCAAATGGAGCTGACAGGTAAATCAAATAGTCTGAGACTGAGAGAAAGAATGACAGTGAAACACTGAGAGAACCTACAACGACAATCTCTCGCATCCAAGAACAATGACATCAAAATAAAGAGTCTGATCTTTGCCTTCCTGAAGATGTTGTTATAACAAAAGTCAAGTCAGGGATAAACTTGCATTAGAGAACGAAAGTTCTAAACCTGGAAACAAAGAACGAGATCTCCGGCAAGAACTGCAACACTTTCTGATGCTTCACATGGGAGTGACCGCTGTCTTACATGCAACTTAGCACAATGTCTTAAGGAAGTAAACAAAAAGTCTTTTTCTACTTCTGCAAGCAACTTTTTTTTTTCTCTTTCTCAAACCAATTATTTTCGTTAAAAAACAGAGTTAAAGAGGAGATTTTCCTGTTACTCTCTAGTTGAAAAAAATGTTATAGAACTCAAAAACATTAACCATTAATCATAGATATTATCTTAAAATAATTGAGTTGTATACAAAATATTTTTTTAACAAAAAAATTGCATTAAGTAAATACATCTACTATGATACTAACCCTACCTAGGTAGCACGGAAGCTTTGTTCAACGTCCGATTCCCGCTTCAGAATCGGAATCGAATCGGAATCGAAAGCTCTCGGAATCTCGCTTCTATGACATTTCCAAAAATATCCTTATAAAAACATGTTGGAAGCTTGCGCTTCCGTTTTAGTAACTACTATTTTTTATATTTGAAAAAATCAAGAACTAATATAGTAATTTTGTGATTATGCAGAACTTTACTTAAAAACATTATTTGAATCATATGCGAAATGTTGAAAGTGATTAATTTGATTAGTTGAATAAGATTCTTTTAAAAAATTTGAGTATGACGCTTTTTCTTTTGAAAACATAGAATTGTAACGAATATGATGATCTCAAATTAAAATGATTTTAGTTGAATGGTGCAAAAAATGAAGTACTGAATTTATGTTATTCATAGCAAAATTTTAATTATATATTATATAAATGTATTGAATTTATGTTATTAATAATAATTTTTAATATTTGATAATGTTTAAATATATATATATATATAGTTGATGAGTATACGCTTCCAATACGTACCCGCTTCCTAATTTTTTTTTAAAATAGCTTCTACACTTCTAAACGCTTCCGCTTCTGCTTCCGCTTCCGCTTCCGCGTACCTGCTTCTGATTCCATGAAACCTAGAAACCTACTATTGACTTAGGTTTCAATGGTTAAAAAAAGTTTTATCTCACAGACAATGAAGGATAGATATATATATATATATATATTCATTCCCCGTTGCGTTCGCCCTAAAGAGCTCTCGCCTCTGGTCCACCTCCTAAGTCGCCGTCAAGCCTTTACCGGCGCTTGAAGGCTCTTTTAACGCCGGTGTCAATCACACTTTATATTTTTCTGCTTAGTTTTCCCTGTCTTATTTTTGTTTCCTGGGTGGTGTTTGTGTGGTGGCCTTAGATCTGTTTCGAGCTTGGGGATTTTGAGTCTTAGATCTAGTAAGGTGGTGGTTTGGTTTCCGGTTGCGCCAGATTTGCTGAGTGATGGTGGGATCTGGTTGTCGTTTTATGTTCTAGGTTCTTGGTGTGGAGTTCCGGTTAGGCTTCGCCTTCTTCGCTGGCTTTCTGCGCTGAGGATCTTTGATGGTAGAGGCTTTTCGTGCTTCAGGCGGCGTTTCCTTTCTCTTTCCTCGATTTGTGGCATCTCTGTGGCTGGCCTCTTCTAGTTCTCGATCTGTTGGAAGTCGGCTGAACCAGTGTTCTTCTTCTCGGTGAGATTTTGTAGGCGCCAGACTCGTGGGTCAACGGTGTGGCTGAGGCTACGAACACCTTTGTTGTCGTGTTTTCTTCCTTGGGTTTCTTTTCTCCTGTTGTTCCCTCGGGTTCTAGGCCTAAACAAATCTTTCATCCTTAGTTTTAGACACTTGCTTGGGATTTTCTTGCCGGGTTGTGAAATTTTGGTTCTTCATTTGGAGTGGTACCCTTAAGTCGCTATAGGAGGTCTCCATTACCATAGGTTCGTTTGGCATAACCTCTTCGGTAATTTGATATCAAAGGACGGGTCGGCTTTTCAGATATTTTTGGGGGCTTGTGTATATGCAGTTTCAGGTTATTCTACCTTACTTGGTTCGATTGAGGTTTATGTCTTCCCTTAGTCTTGCTTTTTTAGGTATGCAATAATGGTCTTCAAATCCTCGGATGACTTCTTCTGTTATTTTGAGAATTCTCATATGTTTAGTCTCATTTGCGGGTGTTGTAGCTCTTTGTTATTTTGTCTTTGTGGGTGTGACGGTGTTTGTATTCCTTTTGACACTCGTCTTTCCAACCTCTTAGTGATAACTTTGGTGTTTGTAATTTGACTCTTTCTAATCAATAAAATTTCAGATGAAAAAAAAAAAAAAATATATATATATATATATATATATTCATTCCCATGGAGTTGTTGTACCAGTATACTTCAGACTCGGTACAGTTTAATGACCTGATCGATCTTGGCGCGACAAACCGGACAACCCCATTTCTTGGATTTGATCTCCTTTAAGCAAGACATACATCCCGTGACATGTCCACACGGGACACAAACCGCTTCAGATGGAGCATCAAAACATATCGCACACGTTCCAGAGCTCATGTCTTCATTCTTTTCACCATCTGCTGAAGCTGGAGGACAAGTAGGAGTTGGGACATCGACAGGTGTTGAATCGATTGATGGGTAATGAATCGGAGCATCTTCTGCCGCTGCTATACCATCATCTGTCAATGGTGAAGGTTCTTGGACAATGCTGCCACTTTCATGGCTATTGAAACCAAAGGCGCTTGCTTTTCCTGACGGTGTGGTTGATGAGCTAGGACCAGTTGAGGAACTTGCTTGACCGGCAGAATATTGATTGAGATTTGTTGTGCCACTCATAGTAATGGGAAGTGAGGCGTTCAATGCCATGGCTAGTTCATCTTCTGATGGTGGTGCCGTTTGGAGAAAGACCGGTAGATGCATTGGCTGTATATTTACATTCCAAGAGAGTTTCAATATATAAACCAACGAAGGAAGAAACGTAACAACGAATATAAACAAATCCAATGGATGTTGTTTTCGACATTACCCGTGGAATCCCTTTACATGCATCACAAAACCAGTTCAGCTGTTGGCTGTCACCTTCATTCGCAGGTGCGAGTTTAAGACGTGTTTCTATAAGAAAAGAGAGATAAAGATTACATTTTTCTACTTCCACAAAACTAGATGTTACATGTCAACAACAAACAAAAGTGCCAGGCAAATTACTTGGGGAGTTATGAACAATCATCACTGAAGTATCAGACTGCTTTGCTTTTGGTTCTTCCAAGTTCTCTTTCCACAAAGGCATAACCGTCCGTGGCTGTGCATCCTGATCACATGATACCAGTTTATAAAGCAGATTAAACCAAATATGCATATTATTATCTAGAGATCATTGTACCTGAAGACTAGCATACACAACCAGCTCCAACTTAAAAGGCGTTGTAGAGTTTCTTGAACCAGTTGGTACAATAACTACCCATCTGAAAATAATCATAAGGTCTAAATAAGATTCATAGCTATGTTCATAAGGAAAATGTTTTCCTCAGAGTTTAGGGAAGAGAAACGATACTCACACTCTTCTTGAAAGAAGCTTCGGAGCAAATAAGTTAAGAAAGGTAGGGCCGTAAAATTCACGCATCCATCCAGCGAACAAGCAGATGTGACTCTACAGAATCCACAATTCAAATTTTTTTATTAATTCACAAAGTCAATCATATCTTTCACAGCCTGGTTAGACAATAATCAAACAGGTATTTACAAACATACCTCAATTGCACGTACGACATTACTGAAACCTTTGACTCTAGCAACCTCGAGAGGTGTTTGACAATCATCATTGGTAACAAGTGGATTTGCTGCAAAAAAATTGGGATAAGCCATATGAAATAAAGACACGATACTGAACTCAGATTCATCAAATTGCAAGAGAGGACAAACACGTACCCCCATGAGAAAGAAGTAACTTAACAGTGTTCTCAAGACCTCTTTGCGCAGCATGGTGCAGAGGAGTCCCAGCATGACTAGCTAAAGAGAAAAGAAAAAAAAGAATTAACACATTAGCTAAATCACAGTCTAAAAAACTCTCAGCATAAACATCTCAAAGATCACAGTACGATTTCGAAAACCAAAACCATAGTCATGAAGCCTCTAAAAGAGCCAACAAGGGTCTCAAACTCCAAACACATTCACTAAATGCAAGCTTGATAAGTTGTTACATTTCAATGATTATTCACAACATTCATGTTACCAGATCCTAACTTGGTATTAAGACAGCTACTCGAGCTTCAATTTGAGCATAAACAAGAAACTTCATATAACAAATTTCGAAAAAACTTTTAAAAAGGGAAGATCTTTGAATATACCAGGACGATAAGCATTAACATTAGAGCCCAACTCAATCAAAGTTTTAGCAACATCATATAGCTCTGCGTTCATACAAGCTAATATCAATGGAGTTTTCCCTTCTCTATCCGTCCACTGCATCCCAAAAACACACATAAATCACAATTACAAAAAAAGAACCCTAATTTCAACAAAATTGATTAACAGAATTCAAAATTGAGAAGAAGAACCTCAAGGTCTTCACCATCTTGATGAAGAACTCGAACCACTTCAGAGTTCCCATAACTCACTTGCTGATACAGCAATTCTCCTTTTGATTGTTGTATCCCCATTTTTTTTTCTCACCAAGCAGAAAGGAAGAAACTTTACACAACCCACAAGAAAAAGCTCTCGTCTTTATACTAATGGAATCGGTCGAGAAACAAAAATCTCGGGAAGATTGACTTCGGAGAACGTCACAGGTCAACCAACTCAGAGGAAACAACTTGTTTCTGTAGACTGTAGGTAGAGTTGTTGAATTTTGAAAATTGTTCCTTTTATTTTAGGAAATTTCTTATTTTTTTATTTACTGACTATTTTCGAGATTTATCATACTCTATTTAGGAAAGTGTTAAAACGATTAAGTTACACTTTGCACATTATTTAGGTTTACACGTTATTTTTAGGTTCTGGTCTAAGAAGTTCTTACTAAGAAGCATATTTTGTTTTACTCATTGAATGTAACCAAAAGCTTTAAATCAAACCTAACTGAAACCAAAAGCTTTCACAAATTGCTAACCAAAACGACATGTTTTTTTTTCCACCATATATACCAGTAACATAAATAAAAAAAATACACCAAGATTTGATTCCAATAATTATCAATTTAAATATAATAACATATTAACACTTTACATTCTTCAATTCGTCCAAAACCATATATACAGAACATAGTTACATAGGGACTGATTTTTAAGTTCCAAATTACAAAAATATTGTTTTAGCTTTTAAAACAAAGAAATAGGGTATTGATTTTGGTTGAGCAATAGAGATGTATGTAGTTTCAATGGTTGAAAAAGGCTTAATCTCACAGACAATGGATAGAGATAATCCATCCCATTGATGGAGTTTGTACCTCTCTCTTTAGACACGGTAGAGCTTAATAACCTGATCAATCTTGGCGCGACAGACCGGACAACCCCATTTCTTGGATTTGATCTCGTTCAAGCAAGACATGCATCCTGCGACATGTCCACACGGTACACAAACCGCTTCAGATGGAGCATCTAGACATATCGCACATGTTCCAGAGTTCCCGTCTTCCTTCTTTTCACCATCTGCTGAAGCTGGAAGAGTAGAAGAAGATGGGACATCGACAGGTGTTGAATCGATTGATGGGTAATGAATCGGACCATCCACTGCGGCTGCTATATCATCATCTGTCAATGGAGGAGCTGATGGTGAAGGTTCTAGGACAAAGGAGGTGTTTGCTTTTCCTGATGGTGCAGTTGATGAGCTTGGACCGGTTGAGGAACTTGCTTGACCGTCAGAATAGTGATTGAGATTTGATGTGTCACTCATAGTAGTGTGAATAGACGCGTTCACTGCCATGGCTAGTTCATTTTCTGATGGTGGTGGTGGAGCAGATGGTGCTGTTTGGAGAAAGACCGGTGGATGCATTGGCTGTATATTTTAATTCCAAGAGAGTATCAATATATAAAACAATGAAGGAAGAAACGTAACAATAAATCTAAACAAATCCAATGGATGTTGTTTTCGACATTACCTGTGGAATCCCTTTACATGCATCACAAAACCACTTCAGCTGTTGTCTGTCACCTTCAGTCGCAGGTGCGAGTTTAAGACGTGTTTCTGTAAGAAAAAAGAGAGAAAAGATTATGTTTCTACTTCACTGAAACAAAAATTTGATAATGCAAGAGCAGATAAAACAGAGATATCAATTTAGATATTTTCTTGGCAAATTAAAACATGGAGGTGAAAAAATTCTGCTATGAACTAAGGATAGTTTGTCAGCAACTAAACAGTGTTGACTTACGCCTAACTACATGAGGCCCACGTCTCCCGTGGGAGGCGCAGGCCCTTCGTCTTGGCCTCCTGCGGCTTGGGACTATCCACCAGAATAAAATTCAATCAACATCCACAAAACTAGAGGTTGCATGTCAACAAGATAGAAAAGTGTCGGCGAAACTTACTTATGGAGTTATCAACAATCATCACTGAAGTATCAGACTGCTTTGCTTTTGGTTCTTCCAAGTTCGCTTTCCACAAAGGCATCACCGTGCGTGGCTGTGCATCCTGATCACATAATACCAGTTAATAAAGCAGATTAACCAAATATGTAAGACTTAATCACATTAAGAGTAAAACATATGCGTGACTTTGTTCTCTGAATTATTATCTAATGATCATAGTACCTGAAGACTAGCATACACAACAAGCTCCAACTTAAAAGGCTTTGTAGGGTTTCTTGAACCAGTTGGTACAATAACTACCCATCTGCAATTCATAACCATGTGGAAAATGGATTATCGGACAAACACAGACAAAAAAGACAGATAAGGGTGAAGATTAATGAATACTCACACTCTTCGTGAAAGAAGCTGCGGAGCAAATAAGTCAAGAAAGGTAGGGCCGTAAAATTCACGCATCCAACCAGAGAACAAGCAGATGTGACTCTACAGAATCCACAATTCAAAAATTTATGAATACACAAAGCAATCATAGCTTTTACAAGTTGTCTACAACAGATGATCAAACAGGTATTACAAACATACCTCAATTGTGCGCACAACATTGCTGTACCCTTTGACTCTAGCTACCTCAAGTGGTGTCTGACAATCATCATTGAGAACAAGTGGATTTGCTGCCAAAAAAAATATGGGATACACCATATGAAATACATAGATACTGAACTCATCACATTCATCAATTTGTGAGAGAACACAAACACTTACCACCATGTGTAAGAAGTAACTTAACAGTGTTCTCAAGACCTCTTTTCGCAGCATGATGCAGAGGAGTCCCAGCATGACGAGCTAAAGAGAAAAACAAACCACATTAGCTAAATCAAAGTCTGAAAACTCAAATCCTTTCTCATCATAAGCATCTCTAAGATCACAGTACAGTTTAAAAAACCCAGAACCACGATCATAAAACCTCTCACAGAACCAACAAGGTTTCAAACTACAAACACATTCACGACATGCAAGCTCAATAAGCTGTTACATTTCAATACCTATTCACAGCATTCATATCACCAGATCCTAACTTGGCATTAAGTCAGCTACTCAAGCTCCGATTTGGGCATATACAAGAAACCAATTTTAAGAAAAGGGAAGATCTTTGAAATACCAGGACGATAAGCATTAACATTAGAGCCCAACTCAATCAAAGTTTTAGCAACATCATATAGCTCTGCCTTCATACAAGCCAAGATCAATGGAGTTTTCCCTTCTCTATCCATCCACTGCATCCCAACAAAAAACACACACAAATCAGAAAAGAAAAAACCCTAATTTCAATCAATTTGATTAACAAAATTCAAAAATTGAGAAGCACCTCAAGCTCAGCACCATCTCGATGAAGAGTTCGAATCCCTTCAGCGTTACCATAATTCACTTGCTGATACAGCAATTCTCCTTTCGATTGCTGTTGCCCCATTTTTTATCTTACCGATCAAAAAAAGGAGGAAACTTTACACAAACCCACAAGAGAAAGCTCTCGTCTTTATAACTGGAATTGATCGAGAAACAAAAAATCTCTGGAAGATTGAAATTATTTGTATTAATCAAGGAGAAGCGATAACGAAACGACGATAAGAGAGAAGATTTATTCACACTTTGGATATTTCTCTATTATTTTTCCTTAGCAGAGAAGAGAGTTCGGAGAAACTCACAGGTCAATTCAGAGGAAAAAAACTTTTATTTTTTTATATATTATTGATGAATTTTGTAAATTCCTCCTTATACTTTAGGAAATTTCGTCTTTATTTCCTCTTATTATTTTTGAGATTTATTAATCACTTGATAAAAGGTCTTTTTTTTTTGTCAACCGATAAAGTTTTCATACTCCGTTTAGGAAAATGGTAAACTATTACTAAAATTTGTATTCATTCAAGATTGATGTATTTCCAACTAGAAGTAAGGGATGTATTATTTGGAGAGATTTGAGTTTTAGTGACTAATCATGTGTTATTGAAATATAAAATTTAAAATATCTTTTAAAATCAAGTGTTATTAGATTAATGATTTTAAATTTTACATTCAAATCCACTATTATTGAAAACATGATTATAATTTGATTTAAAAGTTTTATGTGAAATTTGAGAGGATTTTTAAGTAAAAAATACAAATATCAAAATCTCATAATTTTAGGTGAGATTTCAAAAAATTTAATAACAAAATTTTTAATTTACCAAAATTTCATCAAATCATCTCAAAACTGATTAAAACTCAAATCTCTCCAAATATTCAATTCAATATACCCCATCCCTCTCAAAATTTATTAAAACTCAAATCACCCTAGATATCTATTTCAATACACCCGTGCCTAAGAGTCTGAGTCTAATGTCTATGATTCTAGATCACAATATGTAGATTTGTAAACATTGGTTATTATGTAAGCTGGATATAATGTTTTTTTTATTTCATTTACAAATTACAATTCATAAATGTGAAAATTGTTTTGTAAAATAGTATTTCAAAAAATTAATTTATCTAATCAAACAAAATAGTTTTATTTTTTAACTTTTCAATATGTAAATTTTATTTTATTCTGTAGCTTAATTTTAGGGGTTTCTGCAAAAAAACCATCAAACTTTATTTTTTTGTAAGATTAATCTTCACTCAAAAAGTATGCAAATCAACCCTACCAGTTCTAAAGTCATCCGCAATACAGCCCTTACTCATATCATCGACGTGTCACCGTTAATCGGGGTTAAAAAATTAACAGAAGCACTAAAACGACATAGTTTTGTTTGTTCAAAACTACATATTGTTTTGATTGTATCTTGTAGTTTTTATGTGGCCAAAACAACGAATCTTTCATTCTATCTCTAACTGGAGTTAAAAAAAAATTTAGAGGAAATTAATTAGGGATAAATTAAAAATTAGGGTTAAAATTAGAGAAAATCGATTTTGGGTTCTTCTTCATGGCTACAGACAAATCCATCTCCACCGGTGACGACGATCCATAGTCTCCGCCGACGACACATGAAACAGATCCAGGGATGAGAGAGGTTGACTCGGCGGCATCTAAACGAGAGAGAGAAAGCTGGAGGATGAAGATGATGGATCTGATCAAGATCCCAACGAGGATGAAGACTGTTCACGGAAGAGGTAATGAAGCAATCTGGGATGCTTTAAGGTCTTGGGAGGGAGTAAGGACTGGATTGGCTCATGGGAATCGTCTCATCATCACTTTGGATCTAGACAAAGATTTGACAGGAACCGCATACATTAGATCTCTTCGTGCAATTTTGTTTTGGGATTAACTTTGAATTCATCAAATCAAAGCAATTTTTTTCATAATCCTTGATTTCTTTAGCAAGACTTTATATTCTCTTTATTTTTCACAATTGTAAATTTTGAAAGATCTGATAATAAATTTTTTTTTTTTTTTTTTGTGGAGAAAGTTAATGAAGGAGGAAGAACCGACGAAGAAGGATGAAGAAAAAGACAATTTGATTTTTTTCTGAAAATACTATTAAATGAAAATAAATAATAAAAGAAAAAGTTTGGACACAAAAAAACAGCAAAATAAATAATGAAAAAAGCTTTGTTGTTTTTGACACATAAAAACTACTAGATAAAAACGAAACATCATGTAGTTTTTTTTACCCAAAACAGCATCGTTTTGATGTTTTTGTTGGTTTTTTAACAGCAATCAACGGAGACACATCGATAATTTAGACAAAGACTATTTAGCGGATGACTTTAGAGGTTGTAGGGTTGATCTGCACACTTTTCGGGTGAGGATTGATCTTGCAAAAAAAATAAAGATCGATGATTTTTTCTTTCCAGAAAACCCTAAATTTTAATTTTGTAACTTTATCATGTCCACATCTTTGAACTTTTTACGGTTATACTAAATAAATACTCGGGTTATGCCCCGGTTTTCTTTTATTTCTTTGTATTTTTATTTTATTTATAATGACACATTAGTTTATTAGTATATCATGTAATCTTTTTTAATCTAGCAAAATAAAACCATTAGAAAATAGTTAATGATTTATCCTGCAAAACCATTAAAAATAATTAATGATTTACATTTCACTAAGAACTCTTGTTTTTATTGAAAAGTTTAAATATTATGTGTATAAATATATTTTAAACTCTATAAGAAAGTGTAAAAACATTCAAGCAATAACAAGCAAACCTTAGTGGGATGTTTTATGGACAAAACTCATTTTCTATTTTGTATCAGTGATATGAAACATAGTAGAAAATTTTGGACCACAAAATAAGTTTTACAGCCATATTTTTTATTTACCTTTCACGTAAAGTGTAACTCTCCCCTGATAATCTTCTTCTCGTTTTTTTCTTCTTTTTTACTCATTGTTGTCTCAACGATCTCCATTAGCCATGGTTCTTTATTCATATCTAACATATCAACCAATTTTTTTGCCATATTTTTTTATTCAGCTATCATTCATGGGGAAATATTCATTAACAATTTCCAAAGGTTTCCTTCATAAAAAAAATATTCTGAGAGTTGATAATCATGAATATATATTAAAACAATTTGAGGATACCATAATCAAATAAACTTCCCCTTCCAAAATCCGAAAACCCTAATTCTCAAATCTTTGCTGGAGAATTCTACAATATTCTTTTTAAAAAACTCAGACTGAAGAAAATCCAAACTCTTGACTCTCAATCCAAAAAACAAATTAGTTTAAGAAAACTTGAAACCAATGATAATCAACCACATGAGACTCAATTAAATCAATTAAAAAATCAGCTAATCAACACATGTAGTTTTATTCATTGTAAAAAAATAAATATTATATGGTGTGTATAATTAAAATGATTTGATTTGTTTAGAAAGTTTTTTCATTAATGGTAAAAAAGTATTATATGATGTGTATAATTAAAATGATATGATTAGTTTAGACAGTTTTTTATTAATTTATTTATGGTAAAAAATAAATATTATGATTATTATCTTATGTGTATAATTAAAATGGTTTACAAAGTTTTTTTTATTAGTTGTTGTGGCATCTTCATAATGCTTCAAAAATCTGATGTGTTTAATTATGTGTATAAATGAAATAATTTTATTGGAAGTTCAAGTTTTTTCATTTAATGACATGTCAACACCACAATACATTAAAAAAGCTTATGTATCATCTCAGAGGAGACACACAATACTTTATACACAATACTTTTGCAAATTCAAATTTTTTATATTTAAGTTGTTATTAAATCCTTTGAATTAAATACTCTTTTTTATATATTTTTTATTGAAACATATTATTGTTGTAACAATAGATATTAACTACTTGAAATTTGTTCTTTTGGTTTAATCTCATTTCCTTTATATTTTATTTCTGTAATTAGTATATATTTCACCAATAAGGTTCAATAAGATAAAACCAACACGAATCTTGCAAAACATGAAGAAGAAAATTGGAATTTGTTTTTCCTTTTTAAGCTTTAATATATGGTAAAAAAAATGTTGATCAACACATGTTTTTTCTAGACAAAATTTTAAAAAAATTATAAACATTTGTTTCTAGGTACTTATGAATATCTGGTTTTAGAATGCATCATTTGCTAAATATGTGACTTCATTCTAAAATAAACAATTCATACAAATTTTTTTCTGACACATTCTTATTGAAAATTGTATTATTTTCTTTATAAAATAGGTTTTGACATCCAAACCCTCAATTGTTTGTTTATTTGCTCGTTAAAATATCAATTCTATAACTTCAAAAATTTTTAACTGCTTTCTCGATACATTTATTTGATTTATCACCAAATGGAAATATGCAACAATAATACTAAAGCAAATAATTACCGTATTTGTTTCTAAAAAAAGTATATCATTTTTTTAAAACATCTTCTTTATTGATTAGATCATATCGTAATGATTTTTTGTAATAACTGAGAAATTATAAGAGAAAATAAAGGATAATAATGAAAACTAGAGCCTTGTGGGATGTTATTCTTTGCCATAATATCTGCTGGTTGATTAAACTCCCTTGAGATCCACTGGAAATTGTATTCTTCAAAGTTATCTCTCCATGATCGTGCTTCTCTCAGCCAATTCTTCAAACTTATCTCTCCAATATCATATGTTACCATAATCATATATGATAGTGTTATATCAACACTTGATACATTATTACCAAAATGCAAAATAAATATTCTTTTATTGTGTTTTCTTCTCCAATTGTAAATGTGAAGAACAAAATTTCTAGATATTCTCAAATCAGATTGTCTCTGCTTCAACATTAATCAAACAGTCACAACCATCACTTATAACTCTATCAAAAGTAACTCTTTTTAAAAATGTTAAATTGTAATTGTAAACAAACAAGAATTATTCATTTTTGATTATAGAGAAAAATATTAATACCATACTATTAATAAGAATAGTATTATTGTTTTGAAATCAGTACAAAGTTCTGGTTTGTATTGAATTAAAGTAACTGTTTTCTTAGATGTTTTTATTATTGTGTAAATTTTACAAAACTTTTATAATTTCATATTATAAAATATTAATTTTATGTTTTGACGTTTAATGTAATAAAAACTATGTTTTCAGATTATATACTTTTAAAATTACTTATCTTGAAAAACCTCACATATTTTCAAAAGCATACAATTAATTCGACTCTCCAAATCATTTTTCTTAGATTTGTGTATACAGATTAAAATCTTAAATTATAATTGGTTTAATCTTTAGCATTTTGTAACAAATTCTATTTTTTATTTAGTTATATAAAAATTGTTAGAATTTCTTTAACTTTCAAATAATCTATACCGAAAAATAATTTTAAGGTACTTGAATAACATTAGTTATTAAAGCTTATATCAAATTGAATATATTTTTAAGTAAAATAGTTGGTAGTGCTAATTAGAACAAACATAGAGTTGAAAGTGCAAAATTGTTAAATGAACACAAGCAAACAAATTAAAAAAAAAAACACTCATTTTGTTATGAATCTAAGTGAATTGTCATATCCAGTTCTGGTCCATAAAGGTTCGGCCCGACCCAACACTTAGGCGGTTTAACCTTTTCCTTTTCTCTTAGGAATTGCCTTTTTTACTCTATGTATGAATCCTATATATAAAGGATCGATTGTAACCTAATTATTCATTCATAAACATAAGCAATAACACAAGAGATATTCCCCATAACCTCTCTCGTTTCTTAACACGTTATCAGCACGATTCTCTAAAACCCTAAGCTAAAACCTCCGACAACAAAACCCTAATCTCAGCCGTCGATCATGAACCAGCGGTCGCTGAAGATACTCGATCCTCGCCGAACGGATCTCCGATAGCTCGCCGATAGAAACTCGATATCACCAGCTATATCATCGAGATAAGTATTACTTACCCGTCATATTAATTATATAAAACGATGATATCATAACATGCCTTGATATATATGTTTTGCTTAATGATTGATCGACTAATCTGGCTTATTTATATTATTGCATGAGTATTTGCTAGACGATGTAATCACGATAAGCCACCAGCAGCTCGCGATCGATACTCGATAGCACGACGAGCGTATCAGCAGCTCGCCGCAGCACCAGTAGCTCACCGCATAGTTCATACAGCCTCTAAGGTTACGGCGAACTAAAAGTAGTTCATACAGCCTATTAATGGTTACGGCGAACTAGAAGCAAACAATCATAAGGTAACCCTAAATCTGAAAACCCTAAAATCGGTAAAACCCTAGTCGAAATAGGAAATCCCTAAACCCTAAAAAAATCATGATCATAAGTCCGGATATACAAACCGATATTATTAATGATCGGATACTTCATACCAATGAAACTTGTATACTCGGACATATATATGATCCGGTTATTGATAAAATCTGAATTTATATTTCGATATTGATATTGTTATGCATGCTTGATGGAGTGACGAAAGTCGCGGATATTCTTGTTTGAATTTGATGTTATACATGTGATGATTGTTTAATTGATATTACGAAAATCACATTGAGGTTATGAATTGGATAAATAATTATCGGACATATTAAATCGGCAATTACACATGTTAACTCTAAACCTAAAATATTCCGCATGCTTGCTTTTGATTGTTTTGAAAATTGTTTGATGCATAAACCTAGTCGATAATATTGTTGTTAAAAAAAAAAAAAAAAAAAAAAAAAATCGGACATGCATATAAGACACTAGAAAATATTTTTGCATATAAACCATATTATTATTATCAATTGAAATTTGGAATCGCATGTAAATTGTCACAAGTTCTAAAACCGATCATGTAAACACTTAGGATGCATTATCACCTTGCATGGAAATTTTGGACGTGTAAAATCACATATTAAGTTGCTCGAAATTTTCTCGAATGCATCTATTTTTCACGTGAACCATGCTTGCATAAAATTGAGATTTTACGTGTTTGCTAAGTTGAGAATAAATCGGCCTTGCATCATATACGAACATGAAAGGTTTTATGGTACTTAAAGAACAAAGGCGAATGAATTCTAAAGATGTCGAAAAATTTGATTGCATGATAGTGAATGGTGATAATTTATATGATGATTATTTTGCTTGAAAAGCAATGAGTTGTAAAAGGATGATTAAAGGCTCGGAAGAAGCGTATATGTTTATAGGTATACAACATGAAACTGTTGATAAGTTATAATATCCCAAATCTCAAATAAATATATTGAGTTTAAGATATCCACATGATTGGATACCATATTGAAAAAAGATTTTCCTAAAGTAATAAGGACTAGGAAAATATATTCTAATAGGGAAAAGGCAAAGATTATCCCAAAGTGAAAAGATTATCCTAAAAGTCTAAAGGACTTGGCGAATGTATCATTGATAAGAATAATGAGAATGAAAGGAATAGATACAAGGAAATAATTCGCCATCATCTTGCTAAGAATCTAAAAAGATCAATACTTGAAAATAAGAAAATCCTCTAGACCATTTGGTATGAATTGAAAACGTGATATGATGTTACCAAAGGCTATGAAATATTAGAGGCATCTCCGATTCCAGGATTTTAATCCATGGATAAATATATTACTCGGCCCTATGTTAGAAACAAATATGAGTATGAAACCGGAGAGATATGTGGTTAAGATATAAACAGAAAATTATGCATGTAAACAAAGGGCCAGGATTGGCCGTAGTAATATTGGCCGTGGTAATTTTCTAAACCACAAGACTCAACCACCAATTTAAAACATGAAGAAATTTCGGAGATATTATAATAGGCAAAGAAATGACAAGCCTCAGAGTAGAACCCGGAAATCCATTTATTCCCTCAGGACCACTAAGACGATTTTTTGATCATAAGCAAGATGATATAATGAAATATGAGTTTTCGATAATAAAGTTGATGACAAGGATAAAATCTAGGAAAGATATGATTATTAATTTCGATACTAAAATAAGTAATGACAAGGATATATAGTCTAAGAGACAAAGGATTCTAAGAGACAAAGGATTATAAAGACAAAGGATATTTCATCGACATAACACTCAAAACGCCAATGTATGTATCATAAAGGGTATGGAAAATTAATAGAAGGATATGGCCAAACTAACATATTACCTAAGGGTACTCATCTAGAGAATCGGATGCACTATACTCATTGAGCCCAAAGAGGAGCCTATTAAGTTCTGAAAAATCTGAATGAATAATTTACATATTGAAACTAAGGGCGAAGGGAACAAAGAATTCCTTATAATATTTGAACTCGCCAAGGCCATAAGAAAATCCTAGAAACCATACCTACCATATGCTAAGATTGTGCTAAGATTAATATGATAAAAGCAAATGCCACGGTAAACAAAATTGTTACCGAGAACTTCACTTTATGGTATAACCGGATAGGCCATCCTGGTTCAAAACATGATGCAAAAATTACTAAATACATATAGGCACACATTGAAAGAAAGAAGAGTTATCCCAATGAATCTCACGTGTGAAGCATGTTCACTAGGGAAACTCATAGTAAGGCCATCACCAGTAAAAGGGAAACTTTGAAATTTTTCTGGAAAATAATACAAGGCATTTGCGAGATTACTTGCCCATATAATTTGACTAATAAGCACACTTTCCAGATTTTCCTCTAAAAGGTCTATACGTCTAGATAATACTGGTGAATTCATGTCCCAAGCATCTAATGATTATAGTATGTTCATGGGGGTAAGTTTAGAACATTCTGTGGCACATGTACATACTAAAACGAATTATATACTAATGAGATCAAAACTCCCGATCTCAGCTTGGGGACATGTAGTTTTACATGCAGTTAAACTAATTGGCATCAGGCCATATAGTAAACACTAATATTCCCCATCACAATTACTAACGGGTCATAAAGCCAGACATATCCCATCTCAAACATTTTGATGTGCCATATATATATATACTAATCGCACCACCACAGAAAACAAAGATGGGACCTCAAAGGAGGATGGGGATATATGTTGGATACGATTCTCCCACCATGATTAAATATCTTGAGCCAACAACGGGTGATCTATTTAAGGCCGGATATGCTATCCAACATTAAGAGAAAATGAGAACAGACTGGAAAAGAAAATACATGGAATCAAAAGAAAAAGGAAATTACATGGAAAACAACATCCTGAAATTGGCAAGATCCTCGGACTAGACAATATGAAATGGACGTCCAAAGAAAAGATAATACATTTACAAAGCTAGCTAATCAAATGCCAGATTCCTTTGCTGACCCGAAAAGAAAAGAGAATAACAAAGTTATATACACCAGCTGTTAAAACACCCATATGAATCGATGTTCAAGAGGGACACGATCAAGTTGCTACTGAGAATATAAAAGCGCTTAAAGAAAAATCGACCATTAGGTTCCAAAGATAAGAACCCTCGGAAACTAAAGGAAAGGGCAATGGGAGAAACCGAGAGGTAATTGGAACAATAAGAAATGAATGAACCAAAGGAGCCAACAATGATGCTCGGGACGCCGAGCCTCATGGTCCTGAAGTTCTTGAGATCTCAACAAATCATATCCGGATCCGGAAAACAATAGAATAAAAGAATGTCGACATGAATGAAATAGTTACATACAAGGTAGCACTTGAACTTATGAATATATGCGAGGATCTAGAGCCCACGTCATGAGTGCACTCAGAAAGAAAAAAACTCAGAGAAAAGGATTGGATTAAATGATATAGACGTGGAGTTAACTAAAGAAGAGGAATATTAAACCAGTGAGATAAATGGGTCTTTGTGAGGAAAAGAAATAAAAACAATGAAATCGTGGGACATAAAGCACGGCATAAATGCACAAGGATTCACGCAAATACCAGAAAAGATTATGAGGAGACATACTCCCATGTGGTGGATGCAACGACTAAGATTTCTAATAAGTCTGGCTATATCCAAAGAAAATAATGGATGTTGTAATAGAATACTTATATGGTCCACTGGATAATGAAGTTTATAATGAAATCTCCAAAAAGTATTGAGCTCAAAGACAAAGAAAGTTCTCGAGAACAACATTGTATAAGATTGAATAAAAGTCTTTATGTATTGAAACAATGAGGTCGAAAGAGGGCTAAAAGAAGAACCCCATAAAATCCGTGTATATATATAAAAGAAATGGCCAAAGGGGTTTGTAATCATCGCGATGTAGATGACCTGAACATCTGGAGAAATTACCCAAACAGTCTAAAGAAAAATTTGAGATAAAAACGAAATTTGTTTGGGATTGTAGCTTGAGTACATGAACAATGAATCCTTGTGCATCAAATGGCATATATAGAGAAAGTATTCAAGAGATTTAATATGGACCGATCTCACCCGTTAACTAGCCCCATGGTTGTGAGATCGTTTGATTTGGATAAAGATCCATTTGGTCCAAAGAAGGACAATGAGGAAGTCCTTGGTCACGAAGTGCCATATCTAAGTGCCATAAGAGCTTTAATGTATTTGGCGAGCCACACTAGGCCAGATATATATTTGCCGTGAATTTATTATATAAATTTAGCTCATGTCCGACCCAAAGGCACTAGAACGGGATTAAACATATTCTGCGTTTACCTACAAGGAACGAAAGATTTGGATCTATTTTATACTAACCGATCCAAAGATATTTTAATTGGTTTTGCGGATGCAGGTTATCTTCGGATCCACATAATGCTCGGTCTCGGACAGGTTATGTTTATATTCATTAAGGTTATGTTTTATTTATTGATGTGTTTGGTTAAGTCTAATGACGCAGTCCATAAAAGTTGATTGTGAGATGACAAGCTACCGACCATCATGTACGAGGACAACGCAGCATACATAGCTCAACTTAAAGATGGATATATCAAAAGGAGACAACAAGTTCATTCAAATTGAAAGATATTCAGTGAGGTTCAGAACAGGGGGAGTTTCACGTGTTGTACTCTTTTTCCTTATCTCGGTTTTGTCCCAATGGGTTTTCCGAGAAAGGTTTTAATGAGGCAACATCCAAAGCGTGTTACGAGCCCTATTACGGATATGACATTCAAGGGGGAGTGTTATGAATCTAAGTGAATTGTCATATCCAGTTCTGGCCCATAAAGGTTCGGCCCGGCCCAACACTTAGGCGGTTTAACCTTTTTCTTTTCTCTTAGGAATTGCCTTTTTTACTCTATGTATGAATCGTATATATAAAGGATCGATTGTAACCTAATTATTCATTCATAAATATAAGCAATAACACAAGAGATATTCCCTATAACCTCTCTCGTTTCTTAACACATTTCTAATTAATAATTATTTATGTTAGTAGATATAAAACAAGGAATTATGTTCAAACGAACGTAACTGTAAAGATGCTACCATTTGTGATAATATGTAAGATAAGATGAAAAGTTATGATTAGAAAAAAAACAATCCAGAAGAGAAATCACATAATGTGTGATTCACATTGTAGAAACTAAATGGTTCTAGCAATTACAATCCTATTTCCATAACTATTCATATATTTTCATAAGTCACTACAATATAAAGTAACTTTTAAAAAATAAAACACCTCATAATTTCTATATAATTTCTCCCAATCACATATGTGTTTAACATGTCTACTTCTCCATTTCTCCTCTGTAATTTATACCAGAAAAAAGAAAAAAAACAATAATAATAACTTACACATACATGGTTAGACTTCAGAATCTGGTTCCTTCTCTTGGCTTTGCTCAGCTACTAACGGATCAGACTGTGGTGGTGGAGGAGCAATAGGTGAATCAGAAGCCGTTGGATTTGATGATGATGATGAAGAATTTGGACCATAACACTTAAGCAACCTATCTTTGTTTCTTGTCCACCAATCTTCAGCTTGATGCTCATCAAATCTCTTTTTACTAAACCTAACTCGTTGAAAGATCTTGTTACCATTCATGTCTACTTTATAAGTCACATAAACGCCAGGTTCAAACTGTTCTTTACTTTCTTTTCCACCTGTTCTTGACGATGAAGATTCTGTACTTGGTGGTGGTCTTGATGAATTTGATGTCTCGGCCACACTTGAGTTAGATGATACCTGTTCCTCTATCTTTTGATCTTGTACTATGTTTGAATTTGTAAGTAAAGATGCTTCGTTTGCATTTAGATAAGCATCAGCTTGAGAGTTAATAGACTCGAAAGCTTCACTCTCTGATACTTCAGGAGGTAATTTATCCTTTAACCCTTTCAACTGAAAATAGAAATTATTTTATGTTATGTGAAAAAAAAAATTAAAAAATTTGATCAATAAAAAAAAATGGAACAAACCTGTTCTGCAACAGACTTGAGAGTTTCTGTTGCTGCTTTATGTTTTGAAGATTGCTTTGCAGCTAATTCATAAGCTTCTTTAGCTGCGTTTTGAAATCTCTGAATCTCTGTGCCTTGATTATTACATTTCTCTTTCAAATTCTTAACCTAAAAAATGTAAGATTTTTTTTTCAATAATTACTTTAGATTTTAATTATGTTGTTTGGTTATTGAAAACAAGAAATAATAATAAAGATACCTGACTCTGTAGTTTTGTCATTTCTTGGTTCATAACTTCATTAGTCTTCTTCAAACTATCAATAACACTTCTTGAAAATCCAGAAGTACGTGGAGGGCTTGGTCTTCTTGCATAAGGAGATGAAGATCTTGCTGGTGGAGGTGGTGATGGCACTGTAGTAGATCCAACAATAAATGGACGCCTTGGAGCAGCAGCAGCAGCAGGATTAACAACAGGTTTGAAAGCATTTTGAATCGCGCTAAGCGGACTTGGGAATGCAATGTCTTTAAGTTGTTGAAGAGATGGAACTTGCGAGGCACGGATACTAGAAGAATCAGGTGTGATTCCAGGCCTTGACAATGACCTAACTGAATTTGTATTTCCGGATAAGAGAATTTTCGACGACCTTGTTGTTTCTTTATCTATTCTTACCGAACCATCCATTGACCGTCCAGGAGTTGCAACATTGTTCCTGTTTACATTAGTATAACCAGACTCTGCGGCTTTAAGTTTGCTATAACACGAATCGCATACCCGATGAGGTTTCCCTGGAGTTGGAGCTAATGCTGCTTTTAAAGCTTTCTTTGAGCTACAAGCATGGCAATGTACTAAACCACAGTTATAACAGTTATGTCGCTTTCGGGTAAACCCGAAAGCTTGGCGACACCCGGAGCAGATTGACTGATCTGCTCCGGATACCCATTTATGTATACATATACTCGATGTGAAGTTTGAGCCGCAAGATAAGCTTTTCACATGCCTATCTTTCAAGGCTTCAACCAAAGTTGGTGTTCTTCTATCATCTGTATCTCCATGTCCTAATCTTCCATTAGCACCTTTACCCCATGTGAAAACTTCACTTCTAGATGTCAAAACCGCGACATGGTGATCTCCACACGCGATTTCTTCCACAAATTCTCCTACCAATCGATCTTGCACCAAGCAAGGTAATTTACCATCAACGACTGAGTTACCAAGCTGACCATTCGCGGTACCTCCCATAGTAAAAACATGTCCTGAGGTTGTGAGTGCGACGGTAAATGTAAGTCCACAAGCAATCTTATGAAAGTTGTAATCAATAAGTGAAGAGACACAAGTAGGAAGCAAGTAAGTCTCTTTGTTTCCATGACCTAACCTATTTTTGTCACCATCACCCCAAGTAAACAACTTCCTAGATGACATACTCGTACCGGTTTGACCCATAACCTCCACAATTGCCACGGTATGCCAAACGCTACAAGCTACTTTAACCGTTTTCAAACCGTTCAACGACTGTACTTCCTTGGGATTTGAAACACTTTCTCTATTTCCATGACCTAAAACGCCAAAAGCTCCATCACCAAATGTGAATAGCTTCCCATTCGCAGTCGCTAAAGCCGAATGCCATGTGCCACAAGCAACAGAAAGTACTTGAAGACCTTCTAAAGGACCAGAGACTCTTTTAGGTATCCAATGGCTAATATCACTACCATGACCTAAAAGACCAACATTGTGAATTCCATCTCCCCATGAAAACAAATCTCCAGAGGTAGAAACAACACAAGTGTGATACTCTCCACATGCAACAAAGTCTATGTTGGTTAAAGCAAGAAACTCAACGAGTTTTGGACGACTAATATCGACTTGAATACCATGTCCAAGCCTTCCTCCAGCTTCTTCTCCCCATGTAAAAACCTCTCCTTGTCTAGTAACAAGCGCAACGTGCCTTGCACCGCAAACAATCTGATGAACATCAAGAACAACATTTGATTCCAAAGGTCTTGGAGTCAATACATCAGTTTTCACTGTTTCTTTACTAACAGTTCCATCTGGTAATATACCTTCAGTCCAAACTTCACCCCAAACGTAAACATCACCTAAAGATTCTATATCATCTGGACCAGATCCTCCACTTGAACAACTTGGTGTGCTTGAAACACTAATCCGAAAACCATCTGTACTTGGTCTTAACATGTTTCCACGATCATATCCCACATCTGAATTGTTTTGATAACCTAAATCAATGGATGTTCTACCACGTGGAATATTGTTTGGAACAAAGTCTATAGATTGACGACCAATGGAGAAAGTGTCACAATCATTTATCTGAAAAAAAAAACAAATAAAGAATCAATGTATTATAGATTTGACTAAAGATATAAAAATATATATAGAAAAGTTAAAGAAACATACATCAGGGATCTCACTTCTGGCTCGTCTATTACGATTTTTTTCAATTATAGATTTAAGGGCAGCAAACCAAACCTCTGTCTCAGCTTTATCCTTACAAATCTGTAAAAAAGGTTTTTAAATACATATACATATATAATAAGTGAATTTTCATTTTTATAATCCAAGTTAAAGTGGTCTCTTTACTAACCAGATCAAGCGACCTTTCTCTGTTATTATATAGAAGTGAAAATGATAAATGATCCTTTTCTGGTCTTAAAAATCTCTTAAAAACAGCCTGTTCATGAAAAGTTGTTAGAAACGCCAACAACAACAACAAAAAAAGTTGCTTTTGAGTTAAAGATTGCGTAAAAATCAGATTAAACTCACAGTTCTTTGTCCAGGGACGATTCGAGAAACTTCAGATAAGTTCAAACCTTTTTCTTCTCCATGCGAGAACCAAACCAACGATTTTTCATCCTGTTATTAACATTGAATAAACATGGAGAATACAATGCAAAAGTATAAGCATTAAATATGGAGAATATGCATACAAACACATGTATGATGTATATATGGTTAGTATAACCTTAAAATAAACATCGAAAACATTTCAGCATATGTATATATAAAAATACCGGAGAAAGCCTGAATGCGCGGAATTTAGGTTTCCCTTTTCGACTGTACTTGAGTAATTGAGTTCCCTTTTTCAAAATAACAATTGCCTACAACAACATTGGAAATGAATTATACATAATGAGCCAAATTGCATACTCATTAGTCATTACCACCACATGCAAGTTTTTGTATTTTATTCAAGAATGTGAACATAATGATAATCGCTTGATAACATAAAATTTAAATAAATCCATGATAATATTAATGTTTTGAGGGTAATAATATTAAGAAGAAAACAAACTTGGTCGATGTCACGCTCGTGATAAAGATAACTAGCAGGATCTGCCATTCCATCTGAGAAACCCGAGAGAAGAACGTCGGATAAACTCAAGAAGCATCAAGTGTTGTAATTCACCTGTCTTCATAGATGCATTTGTGGTCGATTCCTTTCTCCAGCTTGATCCTCTTTAACTCTCATTCAAAATCATTTATCTTATAATCTCTAATCTATCAAAACGTTATCTTACTATACCTAAAACAATAATTGGCAAGTTTTTGAGTCTCGAATAATGATATGAGGAAATGTAAGAATTGTTCACTGGAGAGATAATATTTTTTTGAGAGAAGATCGCCATTTTAGGAAATTTTGAAACCACCATAGATTTAGCCTCAGACTTTGGCGCTCTTCCTTCTCTCTTACCACGTTTCTCTGCCTTTTTTTCATTTAAAAGATTATAATTTTTGATTAACATTTAGCTTAAAATAGACATATTTTAATTAAGGGTTGTTAGGTAACGTTGTGTGAGGAAGAAATATTTTCTTGATTGTAAGAGAGATTAGACCAATTCAATGGACGTTTTTGAAACATCTACTAAACATGTTTTATGATCATCATGATCAATTTTAATCTACGCTTGAGCTACAAATAATGAAATAGAACTATTATAAACAAAAAATATTGAAATAGAACTAGAACTAGAAAGTTTTTACTCACAACTTGATTTAAGTGAAAAGTTGTGTTCCACAAGTAAAGAAACAAAATCATATAATTTACTAGTTAGTATGCAACATGTACTTAAAATTTGAATTTTGTAGTTATAATGTGATTTTGAAATTTTTTATATGTAGGAGTTTAGATATCAAATATTTTTTATTCAATGATGAAATTGAAAAGACCAAATCGGTATCAAATGTGAACAAAAACGTTATCAAATCTCTATTTTAAACATAAACGTGATGATTTCATTATCATTATAGAGAATGGTTATATAGAGATTGAATGTGTAAGAATGGAAATACAATATTATACAGTAAATGTAAATGGTATGAGCAAATAATTTCGGACTATCAAATATCTATTAACATAAATTAGTCTCTGTAATATTTATCACCTTCAAGTAAAGTATAAAAGAGTACTAATCTTTTCCTCGATAGCCATTTCTGAATTTTTTTTCCAACATATCATTCTTTGCAAAACACAACCTAAGAAGAAGAAAATTAATGGCTCATTTCCGCTGTAGCAGGAAGAAAAATGTGGCGAAACGGGCATGGAAGAGCTTTACTAACATGCTCAAATCCAAATTTAAAGGCCTCCAGATTGTTACATCGGTCAGAGATTCGACTTCTCGTCTCCTCCAAGTTATCCCTCACCGTCTCATTGGTCCTTTCAAGAAAAGTTACCATCAACAAACCAGCCCTGGACCCCATTTAAACAACTACTACAGTCACAGTCTCCGCCCGAGGCAACGTTCTCGGTTTCTCGAGTGCTTGTCTTGTACTTTTGCCAAGCAAAAGTGTCTTAGTAGGCATACTAGTGAGACTTTTGCCAAGCAAAAGTGTCTTAGTAGGCATACTAGTGAGAGCAATTACTGGAAAATCAGCGAATACCAAATCCAACTATTGCAGCAGAGGTCGATCAAGAGCGAAGAGAAAGTTTTGGGGTGTAAAAAGGATGAAGAAGAGGAAGAGGGGGAGATTGTTGATTCGATTGAAGATGCCTGGAGGAGAGTGGTGGATGCATCACCGCACCTTAGGGTGGACGAAAAAGCTGAGGAGTTCATTCACAAGTTTAAACAGAAGCTGAGAATAGAGAAAGAGAGATCTTTTCTTGAGTTCCAAGAAAGGTTAATTCGAAGTGCTTGATCTAATATTTTTTTACTTTTTTCTTTCGACTATTGCTTCTTTATTTTTTTCCAATCAAACAGAAGCTGCGACTCCTTGATTTGAACTTTCTTCATTTGTTTCAAGAAAGCTATTTTCATGCTTTTTTGTTTTTGGAAAATAATTATTTTAAGTTTAAACTTGGTATATCCAACTCTCTTAGTTATCATGATTTATGTAAATTCGGTGGCCTTCTCACAAGATGGTTCGGAACAAGAGAATAATGTCTTACGTTTTCTCGTGTTCTTCTTTGCACTTCATTTTTTAGCAATGGATTTTTTTTATTTTCATCTAACAAATTATATATTTCAACAAAAAGAAAAAAGTTGGTCTTTGGAAAAACCAAACACCATAGACCTAAGTTGAAATGGTAAAACCAGAAAATCTTAAACATGAACGATATGAAAGTTCCTAAAGAAAACAAAAAGAACATAGACTTGGAATATCAGATATAAAATGCATAAATTAGTGTGACAATTAAGTCACTTACTTGGTGCTTTCCCTTTGCCTCCTCCTAGAAGTGTACCTCATTGGATTTGGGCCAAACTTGGAACATAATTCATAACAACTGAGCAAGATGATATGTGCTTAGAGTCTCCACCATGATGATCATATACATGTCGTATGTGACTATTATCTGCAAAAATGAATAAGCTTTCGTTTGGGACTAAGTACTTACTGCAATATACTAAAACTTTGTTCTGCTCATCGGCCAAGAAACTCATCCAACTAGAAAACATATGAAAATGAATCCCATGAATGGCTTGCACTGTCAGCAACTTGTTCCATGACAATACTGATCCGGTACTAGTTGTCACCCATACATGTAAATCAGTTGAATTTGTGTCGGCATTATAATGACTTAACAGACAAAGTAGCTCTTCTCTAACCACTGATAAAGCTGCATTTATATTAGGAAACGACGACTGAGGAAAACACACCCTTTGAAATCTCTCTGTTGAAAAATCAAACCTTAGAAGACTTTAGAAGATGAAAACCATCCTCGAGTATCAGGAGCAACCCAATAAGTATTTCCTTTAACAGATATACCGAAACAAATTTTTCATATAACTGCTCGGTACCCTCACCAAGAACCCTCCAAGAATCAGTGGTGAAGTCATAGATTTCGTTAGCATTGTACATAGCAGAAACATGAAGATCCACCCTCAAGACTTTGTAGTTCTTGGTGGAGGATTTGTTGTCGTAGCCAAGAGCATAGAAGTCGGATGTCTTGTAGCTGTTTCTAGGTTTAATCCACTTGGTTTCTCCAGAACATGGATTACAAACCACAAGTCTATTTCTCCTTGTCGTGTATAACAATAAGCCGTCACAGTGAAAGACATTACTTATACAGACTTGTGAAGATAGAAAGTGTGGATCTTTAAGGTCGATTTTAGATGCTACAGATGGAGCAATGTTGTTACGAATTCCATGGAGATTGGCCTTAGCAAAGTAAAACTTATCATCCATCAATATGATAATCAGAGACTCCTTTGGTGCATTAGCAGAATGCATCCTAACAAATCTCCCAGATTTCAATAGAGTATTCCATTGTTTCGATGTTGAACGCAATCATGCCAGAGATTTAGCCGGAACCCTAGAGAGTATCTCCATTATTAAATCCCATGGAAGGTTTATCCTCTCCATAGGTACTGTGATTAAATAACTTTGACAATCAAAATCTATATTATCTGTGAGCAAGAGACAGAGAGAGATGGAGAGAGACAGAGAGCAAGTCAGCCTCCTTAAGCTGCTACAAGCGAGAAAGACCCAATCTCTTAAATATATGTCAGTTTTTTATTTTTAAAAGTAAGCCCACGAAATATATTTTTAACAATAATAAGTAGTTTTACCATTTTGTAAAAGTTATCAAAACAATGAGAAATTTAGGCAACGGGTAAAAAATTGACAAAAGACTGGAAGCACTTCTTCTCAACTTTAACTTTTACCTTTTCAAAATCCAAAAACCAAAATCTAAAATCAAAAAACCATTTAAAACCTACAAACATTCATGACCATAATCTCCATCCAAATTAACCATGAGTAAATTATGAGCTTTTAAATCACAACCACTTGGTAATAAACAAAATCGTGATCAAACTTTTTCATATAAATTTTATTCGAAAACATATTATTCAAACTAGTTTCTATTAACATAAGTTCTGATGGCAGAATTGTTGGCGTTGTTATTGATGCTGGAGGAGCTAGAAACATCAACCCTTTGATAAATCCGAAGTTATTTGTCGTTTTTAGGGGTAAGCAATCGGTAGGTTTGGTTTGGAACGGTTCAGCATTTGAAATTTTGGTTTGTTCATGTTGAAGAAAAGAATTCCAAATTGAATCGAATTGATAGTTCATTTTTAGAGGTGTCAAAATGGGCTGTCAATATCTATTTTGACCTGTCCAAAATTGTTCATTTTGATTGAGGACAATATATTGTCCGTGTCCATTTACATACGTGTTCATTAAGGACCAAGCCCATTAACGTCCGTGCCAAATAGGCTTTCCATGGTCTGTCCATAGGCCAATAGTTTTTGGCGAAAAACTGTGTTTTCGTGTTTTTTTTGCAAGAAATTATGTTTTCGTTTTTTTTTGTGGAAAAATGTGTTTTAACATTTTTGGCGGGAATTGTGTTTTCATGTTTTTGGCGAGAAAATCAATTTTGTCCTAGATTTTTGTAGTCTATGGGCCGCCCATTGTCCAACAGTGTCCGTCCAATTTTGTCCGTGGACCAAATTGGGCGTAGACCATTTTAGCTCATTTCGTAAATTGGCTGTCTAAGGACAGTCCATAATTAATTGGACATGGACAGTCCACGGACGGCCCGTCCATTTTGACACATATATTCATTTTGGTTCGGTTAGGTATTATCATATAAAATTATTGATGTAAAATTAAAACCAAAACCAAAATTAGATTCATTCTTTTTTTTCTGTGGCCAGATCTAGAAAATTGTGTTAATTTCAGTATTTTTACCAATTTCGGTACATTTGAAAAATTTTTGTTTGGTTTGGAAGTTCGGTTTAGACCCAAAAAATAATCAAAATTTCTGAAAAAGAGCTGGCGAGTTCATTCACAAATTTAAACAGGAGCTGATAATGAAGAAAGAGAGATCTTTTCTTAGTTCCAAGAAAGGTATATCCAACTTTAGATTGAACACAACAGTTTTTTTTTTTTTCAAAACATTGAGTCGTTTCCACATGAAAGCAATGGATTATATATTTCAGCAAAAAGAAAAAAAAGTTGGTCTTTAGTTTTCAACAAACAATATTAGACCTAAGTTGAAATGGAAAACCCAGAAAATCTTAAACATGAACGATATGAAAGTTCCTAAAGAAAAAGAAAAAAAGAACATAGACTTGGAATATGAGATATAAAATGCATAAATTAGTGTGACAATTAAGTCACTTACTTGGTGCTTTCCCTTTGCCTCATCCTAGAAGTATGAGATTCGGGTCAAACTTGGAACATAGTTCATAAGAACTGAGCAAGATGACCCGTGCGTAGAATCTCCACCATGATGATCATATACATGCTGTATGTGACTATTATCTCCAAAAATGAAAAAGCTTTCATTGGGGACAAAGTACTTACAACAACATATATACTAAAACTTTGTTCTGCTCGTCGGCCAAGAAACTCACCCGACTAGGAACAAAATTACGACAAAATCTATGAATGTCTTGCACTGTTAGGAACTTGTTCCATGACAATACTGATCCGGGAGTACTAGTTGTCACCCATACATGTATTGTGTCGTCATTATAATAATGACCTAACAGACAAAGTAGCTCTTCTCTAACCACTGATAAAGCCACATTTGTATGAGGAAACGGCTGAGGAAGACAAAGACTTTGAAATCTCTTTGTTAAAAAATCAAAACTTAGCAAGAATTTATGATATTGTGGCCTACTATCAGAAGCAACCCAATATGTTTTTCCTTTTACAGACACCCCTGAAGAGCCACTACTATTTGGTAATAACCACTTGGTAGTTGCATCAAAAACCCTTCAAGAATCAGTGATGAAGTCATAGATTTCGTATTTATTGAACATACCAGAAACATGGTCTTGACGATCCAACCTCAAGACTTTGTAGTTTTTGTAAGAGGATTTGTTGTCGTAACCAATAGCATACCAGTCGGTGTCCTTGTAGTTGTGGCTAGGTTTAATGCACTTGGTTTCTACTAAACATGGGTTACAAACAACAAGTCTATTGCCATTGGTGGTGCATAGCAATAAGCCGTTACAGTGAAAGATGTTATGTATCTGAACTTGTATATATTTAAAGTCCGGTTCTCTAAGGTAGAATTGAGATTCTACCTTAAAAGATGGAGCAATGTTGTTATGAATTCCATGGAGATTGGCCTTAGCTAAGTAAACCTTTGAATCCATCAACATGATAATCATAGACTCCTTTGGTGCATTAGGAGAGTGCATCCTAACAAATCTCCCAGATTTCAATAAAGCATGCCATTGTTTTGATGTTGAACGCAATCGTGCCAGAGATTTAGCTGGAACCCTAGAGAGTATGTCCTCTATTAAATCCCATGGAAGGTTTATCCTCTCCATAGCTACTGTGATTAAATAAATTTGCCAATCAAAATCTATATTATCTGTGAGCAAGAGACAGAGAGCATGTAAAGAGACAGAGAGCAAGCAGCCTCCTTAAGCTGCTACAAGCGAGAACGAGAAAGACATAATCTCTAAATATATGCATGATTTATTTTTATTTTTATTTTAAAAGTAAGCCACGAATAATTAATTTTATTTAATGCAAATAATGTACTTTTATGTAAAAATTATCATAACAATGGAAAATTTAGGAAACGGGTAAACGGGTAAAAGTTTAGGAAGTGGGAAACCTTTCCTATTTTTCCTTTTCAAATATGAAAAGATGTGAACATGAATGGACTAGCGGTCTCTCTATATGTGATACAATTATAGTTTTTGGTAGAAATATTATTAGTAGACGATTTACATTTTTCACGATTTCCATCTGTTTTGATATAGCGTCTTCAATTTTATATTCACAGTCAAATTCAAAATTTTATGTAATAGAGAACCAATCTGGCCAAAAATAACGAAGCTCTGAGGTATCAAAAAAAGGATCCGAAGAGCCGAAGGAATGAAGCAAAAGCCTCTTCTGATCCTTTTTTGATATCTTTGAGCTTCCTTTATAACTTATGATAATGAATGAATGATCTCATATCTCTATATGTGATTCACCAATTTCTAACAAATGGGACAAAGGCAAGATGAGCAAACTAAAGAAGAACATAATCTCCATACAAACTAACCATGAGATAATTGAGTGAATTATGAGCTCTTAAATCAAAATCAATTGGTAAGAACAAAATTATGAGCAAACTTTTTTCATATCATTTTGATTCCAAAACATATTATTCAAAATAGTTTCTATTAACGTAATTTCTGGTCGCAGAATACTTGGTGTTGCTATTGATGCTGGAGGAGCTAGAAATATCAACCCTATGATAAATCCGAATTTATTTGTCGTTTTAAGGGTTATATGCAATCGGTCGGTTCGGTTTGGAATAGATCAGAAATTTTGAAATTTGGTTTGTTTGGGTTGATGAAAATAATTCTTAATTGAACTGAATTGATGGTTCGCTTGGTTTGGTTCAACAATCGGAAATTCGGTTAGGTTTTATCTAATAAAATTATTGATGTCGAACTAAAACCGAAACCAAAATTAGATTCAATTTTTTTTGTGTGGCCAAATCTGGAAAATTCTATTAGTTTCAGTTTATTTTACCAATTTTGGTATATTTGAAAAGTTTTGGTTTGGTTTGGAAGTTTGGTTTATACAAGAAAAATATATTTTAAAAAAATCAAAATTTCTGAAAAAGAAATTTAATTTTTGTTGGATAAACTGATCGGTTCATCTTACCGAATCGATTACAGAATTAAAAAATAAATTTTATAAGTTTTTAACTACAAACCGAATTACCAACATTTTGGTTCGGTCTAGTTCAGTAATTTCGGTTTGGTTTATTTGCCCAACCTAGTTTTTTTTGTCTTCTTTGATTTTTTTTTTTCGCCATGACAATGCCTGTATTTAATAACTAATCAGCCAATTCCCACTTATTGTGAAATTTTGGAATATGCGTTGTAAGTATAAGCTTAGGCGCTGTTGGCTGCCATTTATTCAAGTTTATGTATGCTCTTGTGTAACGTTTTGTTTCTACATTCTAAATTATTTTAAATCGATAATTAACTTGAGAAGTTGTGTTTCAAATAAGAAAGAAACATCATAATTAAAATGTCTTAAATTATGATTAACGTGCATTTCTATGTAAACAAAAAAAAAATCATAAAATCACTTCAGCAATTATTTCCTTTCCAAACGGAAATCAAACAAGGACTCAAAAACGCACAACATTTAGAAAATCCGAGAACTCGCCAGTAGCTCAAGATTTACTTGGTATGTGTAACTTCTTCTTATAGGAGATCATTTAAATAATAAGACTAGTTGTTATATTTCGACCAAAAAACAAAAGAAATAATTAATCCAAATGAATTCACTGATTTGAATCTAAAGATAGTTGTGGATACATGAAACCCCAAAATTTGACAAAGTCCTCGGAAAAACCAAACTGCATTAAAATGCCTAAAAGAAAACAAGAGACTTGGATATAGATTAGTGTCACAATTACGAGTATCTGGTTGGATTTGAGCTAAACTTGGAACATAATTCAGAAACATTGACCACAATGATTTCCATGTAGAATTTACAGTTTCACCATGACGATCCACTTGTATGAACTTATTGCAACACACTACATCTTCGTTTTCTGTTCGGTGGCCAAGATCGCATAAGAAAAGTCATAATCTCTAGTAAAACTGGCCTTCACTTCTAAGAACTTGCTCCACGACATGACTGATCCGTCACTAATTGTTGTCACCCATAGTACTTCTTATAAATCAGTTGGAAAAAGACCACATAGACAAAGTTGATCTTCTCTAAACACTGAGAAACCACTGAACATACAACGAAAATCATGAGGAAGAGACAGCTTTTCAAATGTGTCTCTTGAAAAATCAAAACTTAGTAAGAATTCATAATATGGTTCAACATTAACATTACGAGCAACCCAATATGAATTTCCTTTCACAGACATGCCACAACTTATTACAAACCAATCGGTATTTGCACCAAGAACCTTCCAAGAATCAGTAGTGATGTCATAGATTTCGTACTCATCATATCTTTCCGTTTCAGGTTGCGTCTTTCACTTTCCCTATGTAACCTTTATTATTAGGTGCTTTGATCTCGTGAGATGTATGCTCGTGTTCGTGATTGGGATAGTGTCCTTAGCAAAGTGATTGCTGTTTTTTTTTTTGTTTAAAAAAAAAAAGAAGAAGACGTTATTGAATATTAATGCACTACTACAAAAGATGCATAATATTGGGCGAGATGATTATTTCATTAGCACGTGATTTTGCTTCTTTACCAATCTTCATGTGGATTCATTGTTACTACAAACAAGATGAAGGCCACGAAGATATGACCAACGGATACTATGCTGATCCAACGGTGATGAACTCGAATTCGATCATGACCACTACACAAGTTTCTTCATGAACAATAAGTTCGAAAAACGATCCAGACTTGTGATTTTATAATGATGAAAATACATGACTACAAAATATGTATTTTTATGAAACCGATAACCCCACGGCCGGGTATAAATGCCGTTGATGACCCGACGGCTCGGATGTTACAGCCGATTTGACCCCGCAGCCGGGTATATAGCCGTTATTTCGAATACAAGTCTAACCTCATACGTGTTACCACGTATAAGCTTGCGGGAGGGTGTTAGAAGATCTTGGAATTACGAGATCGCCTAGAATATATTCTCTAAATATTATTGTGTATATCTCTTATTGTTAAATAAGTAGATTTTCATTATTATATATGTAAATAACTTGTTCCTCAAAATAAACAATTTGTATAAAATAAGCCTATTGGCTAATAAATAAATCGAGCAGAGTCTATTATAATTCTTCCCTAAACACCTTTGTGTTCTTACTCTCATGAGTTTATCAATACTTGTTATAACTCTTAGTAAAAATAAATTTTTATTTGTAATTATTAAAAAAAAAGGGAAGATTGCACCCAGTTATTAGGACTCTTTGTGTGATAGTTTTTCACTTAAAGTCGTATTTCTTCTCGATAATTCTTTATCTATTTGCTAATTATAACCATTAATATATATATATATATATGATATTTTGGTCAAATTCCTACTGTAAATAATAAGAATAGTGTTATATTTTGACGAAAACACAATAGAAATAATTCAAATGAATTCACTGATTTGAATAGAAAAATGTGGATACATGAAACCGCCCGTAAATTTGACAAGTCCTCGGAAAAACAAAACTGCATAGACCAAAACATGCTTGGATATATGAAAGTGCCCAGTCCTAAAAGAAAACAAGAAAATAGAGAGACTAGATTAGTGTGACAATTACAAGTCACGTGTATCTTGTTGGACAACTAAATTTGGAACATAATCCAAAAGCATTGAGCAATATGATTTGAATTTAGAAGTTGAAGTTGCAGTTGCACCATGGCGATATACTTTTATGAACTTCTTACAACACACTAGATTCTCGTTCTGCTCAGTGGCCAAGAGACTCATCCCACAATACAAGTCATAACCTATATCCTTCACGTTTAAGTACTTCCTCCACGACATGACTGATCCGTCACTAATTGTTGTCACCCATACATGTAAATCAGTTGAAAAACTACCAGACAGAAAAATTTGTTCTTCTCTAACCACTGATAAATCCTTAAGAGGAACAAGAAATAAAATCAAGAGGAAGAGAAAACTTTTAAAATCTCTCTTCTGAAAAATAAAAATTTAGCAAGAATTCACCATGATATGGTGGCCTACTATCAGAAGCAACCCAATATGTATTTCCTTTCACAGACACCCCGTGAGGGCCGCAACCACGTAGTAAGACCCAATCGGTAGTTCGACCAAGACCCCTCCAAGAATCAGTGGTGAAGTCATATATTTCAATTTTATAGTTATTTCCCATACCAGGAAAATGACCTCCTTGACAATCCACCCTCAAGACTTTGTAGTTCAAGGATTTGTTGTCGTGACCAAGAGCATAGAGGTCGAATGTCTTGTAGCCGTTTCTAAGTGTAATCCACTTAGTTTCTCCTGAACATGGATTACAAACCACAAGTCTATTGTTACATGTGGTGCATAGCAATAAGCCGTGACAGTGAAAAACATCACGTATGTAGACTTGTGGAGATATAAAGTGTGGATCAATAAGGTTGAATTTAGATGCAACTTTGTTATGAATTCCATGGAATTTGGCCTTAGCTAAGTAAACCTTAAAATCCATCAACATGATAATCAGAGACTCTTTTGGTGCATTAGCAGAGTGCATCTTAACAAATCCCCCAGATTTCAATAGAGTATTCCATTGTTTCGATGTTGAACGCAACCGTGCCAAAGATTTAGCCGGAACCCTAGATAGTATCTCCTCTATTAAATCCCATGGAAGGTTTCTCCTCTCCATAGCGACTTGTAAATCAAAATCTATAATATATAATTCGAATATGAGAGCGAGCGATGAAGAGAGACCAAACCACTTCTCACGCTACTAACCTAAAAGACCTAATCTCCAATTATGAACTACTATATACCTTTGCTTTTTAAAACATTGCACTAATAAGTACCAATTTACAAAAGTTCTTAAAACAACAAAAGGAAACTATTTAAAAAAGGACAAATATTTTTCAAAATAGTATTTTTCACCCTAAGGAAAACGCCTATACACTCTTCTCAGTTAAAACTAGCTATCATCAATCATCTCCTCCAAGATTAGATATTGCAGCGCGATCGAATACTTAACGATTTTCGCGGTTTTACCATTACTTCTCAAGAGAAACGAACCATCACCATAACCTTCATAAAATCAAACAGATATCACAAACTAACAACCATTACAAAAGTTGTTAATGTTTATATGAAATCAGCCAAAGAACAAAAAAAACAAAACCTTTTATAGTAAAGATGTTCTGGATCCATCGTTTGTAGATGAACAACGACCTCGGCGAGTCTCCGTGATTAGTCTCTGATACAACAAGCTCACAACAAGCTTTCCAACTAGAAAAAACTTATAGCATTCATAAGTTTTCATGACTTATACTTTTCATGGAAAAAATGATAAAAAGTTTCACTTACTTAGCATAGGTTATAGCATTGTGGCATAGAGCTAGAGTACGAACCATCGCCATGTCTCTAGCCCGAGAATTCATAACAGAGTTCCTAATAGCAAATTTGGTAATCATATTTTGTGGATTTTTGAGCAAATCTTGAAACGAAATGTGTGAGTGTAAGCTTACAATTTGCTAAAGTAGTAATCAAAATCATCGATTATAACAGTAGCTGGGAAATTATCATCAAGATGAAGATGAAACGCAGCGAAGTATTTTCTGATTCCTTCATCATCATCTACATATCTTCAAAGTAGATATATACTAATATCACATTGAATCATTTGATAAGTAAATTGGTTTTTGTGTTCTTACTTCATTTGAATTCGATTGAATACATCGGAGGAAGGATCGATTCCCTGAGAAGAATTTAAATTGAAGAAAACGACAAACGAAATCCAATCGAAGGATTAGAGAAATATGTATGTACCTGAGAGAGAAACGGAGGATTGGATTCGATTTTTTTCCGGTGACAGATGAAGACGACGCGATTGTTTGTAGAAGAATTTGCTACATTGAGAGCAAATTGGAAGAGTAAAGAGGTTTTGCCTCTGTAGAGAGAACAGTTAATGAGAACGATAGAGTATAAATTTTAGGGAAAAGCGTCGGAGGAAGAAGGTTACGATGAAATTGGGCCGGAGAGGAGAGTGAGGTTTTCTCGCCGGCGATTCTCGTCGCCGGAGCTCTGTTTCGTCAGGAAGAATCTCTCCGCCATTTGGATTAGTTTCGGTTCGAAATTTTTGTTTGGTTTGAGAAAATGCTGCCGAATTAAACCTGATTAGATTTCGGTTTTGTTAAATTCAGATATGGCTAATTTCGGTTCGGTTATGGATAATTCCCGCCAAATTGGAAACGGAATTCTAAATTTCAGTTCGGTTTGATTGTCATAAAGCTTTTATTAGCCAATCAACTTGAATTAACAAAACATTAAGAAAAACATTTGGAAGATCTATATACTCCTGCTAATGCTCATTACTTTATACTCCAAGAAGAACATTTTCTTAAATATAGAGTTTTCAAAATTTTAAAACAATTTTATAAAAATAATTTATTTAGTTAGATAAGATATATATATATATATATATATCAAAATTTAAAATTTAGTTAGATAAATATTTAATTAGTATTTATTATTAGTTAAAATAAAATACCAATAAATTATAATTAATAAATGTAAAATAATATATTTATATATACTTATATATATAATTTTAGATAAAATACATTTATTAAAATATTATTTTAAAATTATTCTCGTTCAAAAATTATGGTTTATTAAAAAAACATTTTATAACAATCTTTTTCTTAAATTGTAATTTTATTAGCATATTATTATTATTAAATCTTTTAAAATGTAAAAATATAAATATATTATTAATTATATAATTAAAATTATATTTATTAAAAAAGTTTAAGAACAAATTTCTATTTTCATCTTTTTCTATCTTTAAATTTTTAATTAAAATAATATGCTAATAAAATTATAATTTAATAATTATAGTTTAGATATTAAAAATTATAATAAAAACTTATAGTATAAATATGTATATACGTATAATGTATTATCATACATATAAATAAATATATTAATTATTTTATGTAATTTTATATGTAGTTACTCATAGCCCTACCAATCACTTAATATATTAATTAGAACATACAACTTCAGTTACATATTGCTTCTGCTCTTAACTTCTTCTGTTCCTTACAGTTACTGCTCTACTATATGATATATTAATCAAGATTTTAATCTCTATACTATTAAAAAAGAGATACTCATAGACCTGTTGCCAAACAGATTTTCAAAAGTATTGAAATAAAATACTTTTAGCTTTGCATCCAAACACTATTTATTTTCTTATCTAATATTACAAATCCTTACAACCAAACACAATTATTTCCTTATCTAATATTACAATTTAATAGTATGAACTATGATTCTTCTATCACCTTTGTTTGATCTTATTTTCAAATTATTTTGAATAATTATATAATACATATAATTAATAAAAAATTTATATTTTTTATGCATAGGTTATGATTCAAATTTTTAAAAACAAATATATATTACTCAATTGATGAAGAAAAAAATGTTATTCTACGCTCCACATAAGCTAAAACATTTAGGCAATTATTCAGAGACATATTATTTAAAATACCAAAATGATTCCAAATACGAATAAACAATAAGGTTTACTTATCATGCGTTCAAATTTAAAATTTTTATTCGGTTTAATCTAGTTTTAGTTGAACCAATTTAAACTTTAAAATATATATAAATATTTAAACTCTGGAAGTTTTTTAAAATATTAATAATAGTTAACTCTATGAAATTTAAAAATATTAATAATATTTAAACTCTATGAATTTTTTTTAAAATTAATAATATTTAAACTCTATAAAAATTTAAAATATAAAGAAAATATGACCATTTAAAAGAAAACTTTAAAATTGACTCAAATTATATGTCTTTAAATAAAAGGTTTGTTAAAAAATAGTACAAAGATGTTTAAGGAACCAAAAATATTTTTTACTTCCTTTTATATTATTCATAATCATTACATTAACAATAATTATTTTCAATGCAATTAAATCCCTTAAATTTTTGATTTATATAGACATATTTTTGTTTAAATATTAAGTCATCAAGATCTTTGATTTAAATAATTAATTTATTAAGTATCTATTAATAAGTTTGTTTAGATAAAAATTAAAAATTTGAAATTAGTTATATATATTAAAATATAGAAAAAATAACAATTCAACATAGATTTAAAAAACACGAAATCTCTATATTATTATTTGAGAAGTATATTTTAAAAGATAATTTATATGTGATAGTTATTATGAAATGCAACTAACGATATACTAATTTTTTTATTTCTTTTACAAAGGATATAAATGAAATTAAAATTAATCTAAAACATTATAATGATCAACGGGTTTGTAAAATCATTATACGGATATGTTGTTGTAACTTTTTACTCAATTGCTTGACCGTTAGACTAAAATAATTAATCCAAAATATGTAATTATATTAAATAGATCGGTTACGAGATATAAAGCTTGCGAGTGATAAGGGATATGATAAGTTTTTGTCCCAAAATAGACAGATAAATAATTTTATAATATTGACTAATATATATATATATATATATATATATAATACTAGAGCTACTTATTTATAATAATTAATTTTTAATACCACTAGATTAAAATTATCAATCCAAAACAGATAATTATATAACAGGGATTGATTATAAGATGGGAAGTTTCCGACGAGTATTAGATATGACAGGTTTCCGTTCTAAAATAGACAGATAAATATTAGATAATTAATCATATAATATATATATATCAATATAATGAATTTTTTTTAATTAGTAATCTGATATGGTAAAAAAACCTATGTAATTGTACGACATCATGAGTTATAAGTGACTGCCAAAATTGATTAATCTCCGTATATGTTTTTTTTTTTGGTATTGATAGATGATGTCGATACATGTTTTGGTTTTCATTTAATTAGAAATTTTTTTATTTAGATTAATTTAATATCTAATTCGGTAGGATTTTCTCTAAATTATTTCAATGAGAATAAATAACATAATTGATTTGGCATAGGTTTGAAGCATATTATAAACCGTAAAAAACAAAATTCTATAAATATATGTTAAACAAAAAAATATTTATAAACCATAAAAAATACAAAAAATAGTAAATTAACTTATAAGAATGAAATACAAATATTTAGTAAAAACAAAAAATAATATATTTATATTAAAATAATTGACATACGGTGTACCGCAGGTTCAAATTTATTTAATGATAAAACATCATTCATTTCAATAATTTCGGTGTTTCTTGGTAAAGTTTGGAAAATTTTGATAAATTATTTGGTAAAATAAAAAGTTTGGAGCAGATGAACATGTATTGAGGAATGTAGTTTAACGCCACCGACACGAAGTATGAGTATCACGTCAGAATATAGTAAGTAAATCACGTTTTGTTTTTGTGTCGTAATCATAATTCGTAAGTATAGTGAATCGAAAGTTCGAAACAGTAAGCCACCTTTGAATGTCCACCACGAGCCGACATCGTTGTCATCAAACAATTAGTAAATTCTATCATGAATTTTTTAGCTTTTTGCAAGAATTTACAGAAAAAATCTATAATTGTTATCTCTTCTTTTTTTTTTCCCTAAGAACCATTTTTTTTTCCTCTTTAACAAGAAAAAGAACTACATTTTTTCGTTCTCAACCAATGCACTGTATAGATTACAGATTCAATAACTAAATTTTATAAACTAAAAAAAAATCAATTGGCATATTTGTAATTTGTTGGGGAGGCAAAAGTCCGATTCTGTCATCGATCCATCGTATCATTTGTTGGTTTAAAATTTGTTTTCAAACATCATCTTCTTTAACAAAAAAACAAGAAACTAAATTCTAAATCCTAAATCTTCTCTTCCAATATTGTAAAATATTTCCTTGCTAAATGAAATTACTCCGTACGCAGCAAAACATACATGATACATATGTAGAATATAGAAACTAAAGTGTATATATACTATCTTTTTTATTCGCCGCCCGACCAAAACAACCTATATCTCAGCTTATGGTTTGGTCACTTCCAGTGATGTGCTTCATAATATCTTGAGTTTTTAATTGTGATTGTTATGATTTTATCTACATATCTTCATTAGTTTTTTTTTTCATTGTTCTTTTCTGGTTCCTAATGTACTTCAGATGATGTCTTTGTTAGATAAAACGAAAAAGAAAAGGAACAAAATATATTTTAACCCAAAAAAAAAAAGACAATACGTTCTACGTGCTAGTAAACTATTATTTATTAATTTTTATTTTATTTTTGATAAAGAGTAGCAATTTGGAGCCGTAAAAATATTAATCATGCTCTAGTTCTTAATATTTTATGAATCCAACATATTTTAATCACGGTTCACTTTGATTTCTTCTTTAGTTTTCCTTTGTTCATATATATTCTCTTTTCATGGTTTTCTTGCATTAGAAAAAAAAAGTGTTATCTAATAGTAAATCATTGGTTTTATCTCTTTTGATTAGAGTTTAGATTTTGATTTTGATTAAAAAAAGGGATATGATCACTAACCTACTTTCCTCTAATAATTTATTACTATGCAACTTTTCCTTTTCCGCCATAGTTGAACTTAAAAACCTGATTAGAAAATGTTATAACAGTAAATTAAATTATAATACAATACCTTTTAATCACTGTTGCTATGTTGGCAACTTGGTATCCAAAGTTTGTTGGTTAATTATTTCATCAACAAGGCAATATACATAGTAGGTAGTTGTCATTGATCATTACTTGTCATTGATCATTACTTGTCATTGATCACTACTCGAACTAACTAACTACTCAATTTTGGAGAAAAAAAAATGAATACAATCTTTTCAAAACGTAACCTACGACTAAGAAAACAAAAAAACTAGATGACATCAATAATTAGAGAATTTCTTAGCCATTATTTGCATCATTTCACTTTAGTTCTCAAACATGTTAATTAGAGCCCGGCTAATATATCTTGCTCCCCACCGGTTCTCGCCAATACATCGAACCAGAAATCCATCTCACTGTCGAAAACCATCTCATTATCAACGGAGTCTAACTGTTGAAACACTTGTTGCATCTCATCTGAACCAGCCACTTCAAGATTCGATGCGTAGTTATATTCATCTTGGCTATAAAGTGTCTCGTTCCAGAAGCTCTCATCGATGTCCGAACCAAAGTTTTCGAAAGAACAAGAATCTTGATCGATGGTATTGATGTTTTCCGGGTTGTTATCTATCTTAATCTCGTTACTATGGCTTTCGTGGCTCATGTGTGTCACCGAAGAAACCTCACTCATTGAAGGTGATGCTGAGAACAAACTTTCTCCAGAAGGGTTTGAAGAATTTGCGAGCTCGTTTGATTTGGGTTTATTACTCTTCTTTTTGTTGCTGGTTTTAGGTTTAGTGGGTTGATAATCTTCAAGTCTCTTCTTCAAGTGAGTGTGCCATACGTTCTTGATCTCATTATCTGTTCTTCCAGGCAATTTCGCTGCAATGGCCGACCATCTAAAGACACCAAAAGGAAAACAAAGAACGTTAATACAAATTAACTAATTAAAAAGAGTGAATTATTGTGTATTTTTTTTAATATTAGTGGACATAGACGCATGTGTACAGTTACTTTCTTTTGGTAATTTATTATATAGTAAGAAAACAAAATTAGAATTTGTATATATTTCGAATAAATGTGAAGTAAAATACCTATTGCCAAGGATTTGGTGTAAGCTGATAATAGCATCTTCCTCTTCTTTGGTGAAATTTCCTCGTTTAATATCAGGCTTTAAATAGTTCATCCACCTAAGTCTACAGCTTTTTCCACATCTTAAAAGACCTGTAAATTAATAAATTACCATTAATGTTAGGAAATTTATATAATCAACTTTAGAAAATAAGACTATGAATATGTTATATGTAAGTGGGGTATCTTAATTTGTTCATACCAGCTTGCTTAGGGAGGGCTCGCCAGTTACTATGGCCATGTTTGAGGATAAAAGAGATCAAGATTTGATCTTCTTCAGGCATCCATGGCCCTCTCTTCAACCCCATCTTTTCGCAACATGGAGCTCTTCCCATCTTTAATATGTTAACGTTTGATTGCTGCTGAAAAGTTGAAGTTTTAGTCTTGTGGGAATAATGTAGAGAGATCAGATGCTTATGAGCTATAATCAAATGTTGTTGATGAACATGAGAATGACTGAGTAAGGGGTTCTTGAGTATTTATACTGAAATAGTCAATAAGCATGTGAGAGAATTCAAAAGCAAACTGGTGAGCTTCTGGGAAAAAGAGAGAGAGAGATTTGTCCTTTAGTTTTGGTATTGGCACCGTTGTCAAAAGCATGTTTTTTTTTTACATTTATATATTATATTGTACATGTGGGGATGAATATGTTTTAAGGACAGGCATAAAACATAAAAAGTATATAATAATTGATATGTAAATGTGTATATGTGGTGGTGAGTTATGTTGTGTAGTGAAAGTAAAATCAAAGTCGTCGGGTAGACACACGAACTAATATAATGAGCCCACACGTACAGTTTTTAGAAAATCAAAGTTTACGGATATATACGACAAATAAATCAACGTCGGGTGGATTACATATTGATCCAAAAACACTATTCTTTATATCTGCTCGTCAAACTTTATATATATATATATATAAAGTATATTTGCTTGTCAAATTGTTTTATTTATTTACTTTTCTAATTAAGCTCTTACTTTCTTTAATCTTGGTAGTATTCTTTGTTAGGTTTATGAAAGTAAATTTGAAAGTACTATTCTTTAGTTCTTATATCTGGTAGTAAATTTGTTTAGTAATTTCTTTACTTTTCTTATTAAACTTAAACTTAATTTAATATTGGTAGTAATTTTGTTAAGGTTAACTGGATCCATTTCTAGTTTTTTTTTTTTTTCTATTGAGGTCCATTTCTAGTAATTATAAAGCATATCCTTATTTTAGAAAGGCTAACTTGCAGTAATACCAGAAGAAGGTCTATGAATGTTAAACCTTTATCAGAAAAAAGAGAGGCTATGAATGTTTTTATGATATGATTACCGAGTTTGTTTTAGAATTGCCACTCTTCATCACAAAGTAAGATTTTTTTTTTTGTTAAATACTAAGTAAGAAATATGAGGACAAAAATATCATAATCTACTTGCTTGTGTGTATAAGAAAATTACATACTGACAGAAAAATCGATATAACTATATAGGTAATTAATAAGAAGATTACGTTTGTGTTCAACATATTGTAATAGCCGAAAGATTTAATTTATTTTTATTGATTTAGTTATCCTCAAATTTATAATATTTTGATCATAATATATATAGCTGTATGGTCAAGTGTTCAACAAACTCAATTTATTTTCTATCAATTAGACGGCAAATTATAATGGATTAAGTTATAATATATATATATATATATATGAATATTAGTATATCCCTATAATTGCATTATTGATATTATCAATTTTTCATTATAGCATGTGATATAATTTTTATCATTTAAAAAAAATTCAATTTTTATTTGTTTCAATTATATAAATGATATTAACGAGAAAATCCAAAAAAGAGTTGTTAAAAACTCAATATGTGACCGCGCGAAACAAGTTGAGATTTATATGCATGTGTATGTGATGCACTGCAGAAACAAGTTGACTAACGCGTTCACACGCACTGCAGAACCAAAACTTCTATATTTTTGTTCAAAGCTTCTGGTCAACGAAGGAGGCCTATCGACAGGTTTTTCACCATAGCTATAAATTGACACAAAGAAATTAAACTTTTATTATTACTTTATTACCAAATTAAACTTTAAACTAAATTATACATAATCTCGTCATCATATTGTCATAAAAAAATTCTTCTCGGATACGAATCTAAAACTCAAAGAATATCAGGAAAACGGTAATAATATGAATATAACACCACTAGACCAAATCTTTTATCAAAATAAAAACACTAGATAACCCTACATTTCTCATAAATTAAGTAAATGACTTTAGTTTTTTTTTCTGAAAAAAATAAACAACATTTTGATTGATATTAACCTTCATTTCGAACATATAGTTTTAAAAAATAACATATTATTTTTTTGTGCTGATACGTTTTTTATTTAAAAAAGATGTTGACATGCATATTCATGCATTAGTGCATACTACATGATCGCTATTTTGCCAAACAACATGTTATTTTATTAAATACCACACTATTTTAAAAATTTACAAAAGTGAAAAATATATATTTTAAAAATGCAAATAGATTAGTAATATCCCTACTTAAATAACTCTTAGTAATATCCCCACTTGATTACCTATTTTGTCACTAGAGTCTTTAACTTAAATATAGTCCAAAATTTGGTTATCTACTTAAATAACTTTTAGTAATATCCCTACTTACTGTTTAACATATAGTAAAATTTATATAAATTAATAATATTGGAACCAATGTATTTGATGATATTTTTATTAATTTACCGTGTTTATTAATTTATAAAAGTGATATTTGGATCAAAATATCAATTTAAGACCGAAAAAAATTATTGATTTTATCGAAAATTAATTTATAGAGGTTTCACGGTAGTTACCTTTTCTTGAATTGTGGTATTAACAGAAACTGATTATAACCAAAAGTTCATATGCTGATACAATTACAATGCTAAATTACTTATTATGTAGTTTTTTTGGCAGCATAAATGCATAATTCTTTTCCATGATTTATAATATGTATGGAGATACATTCGTATCACTTTTCTTTTGGTATGCAAGCCAATACCGCGCCGTAATCTTCTTCAATTATGAAAAAGTGTTTATTTTTCCATCTGTTTATTTTTTTTTTGGTCGAACTTTTTCGATCTGTTTGTCAAAAATGATATTTTCTTCAAATATTGTTCTAAATCTACTCCTACCATCGTTCATAAAACAAAGTTGTTATGTATTGAAAAAACAAAGTTGTTATATGTTGAAAACAAGTCATAAATGTGTTCTCAAATATATAGATACAGATGTTTTCACTTGGTGCGGGCAGTTAGCTACGATTTGTTTTCATAGCCGATCAATAAAATTTGTACACAAATGTTCGTACATGCCAAAGTAGAACCTTTTTTTTTTCAAAAGTGTGTAAAGTCATGTCTCGAAACTAACACAAAATAAATACTGTTTCTCGAATGTGAACCCAAACACTTTAAAATACCTGGTCTGTGTAGTAGACAATTTCTTGGTTTATAATGCTAATTAATGAATGAACAAAAAAGGTCATATGTATTCACATAAAAGAGAGATTTTTACCACGTATATTCAAAATTTTCTGCGTTTTCATATTCAAATCTGAATTCATATTGACTCCAATACAAAAAGAAATGTAAAAAAATTGACTTTAGGAAATAAATAGTATACTATATCTATATATGATACACCTGTGCAATCTATAAGCAGGCAGATAGCTGAAGAATGAAAGTGGTTGCCAAGCGATATCGGCTAATTAATACAGTAAATTATTAGTATAAAGACTAAAGACTAAAGTATAAAGTTAATATACAATAGTGGAATAAATGATAATATGAAAGCATGTCACCCTTGACTGGTATAATTTGGTAAAGAATTAATCAAATATAGATCACTGCATGCAGTTTTAAAAGATTTATAGTTCTTTTTTTTCGTCATTATAGTTCTTGAACTCACAAGTTGGAAAAACAATTTCTTTTTTCCCCATGTTTTATTTTAAATTAGTATTATAATGCTTAATTCACTAATCACAGAATTACATGCACGAAGATCATATTCTAAAAATAGCATATAATCCTAGAATTTAATTTTTGTAAAGTAAAAGCTGACTTTGCAATAATGATATGAAGTCAATTTTCTACCATAAATCATTAACTCCCAGTGCTGAATTCTTAGATGTAAATGATATTTTATCCGCACAAAAAAAAAGAAATTTAAACAGAAAAAATATTTATTACGTAGATTTTTTAACGCGTTATAGAATAATGAAATCTTCTCACCAAAAAAAAAAAAGAATAATGAAATCTAAAGTCGCAATGGTACGGACGGAGTGTGAGACAACAAGATGGAGTTTGGAGCTTTTGTCTTGTTCCAAAAATAGCCGGGGATATTATAAAAAGAGGACCAGTTTTTTTTTTTGGTCAATTGTTTTAGTAATTTCTTATTTATTGGTCATATTTATAAAAAGAGGACCAATTAATTATTCCACTACTTTCACCCTTATTTATTGGCTAAAAACTTTTATTTACAACGAACATTGGGTTTCATTTTGGAGACGGGTCTTGTTCTCTCACGGGTCAATTAGAGATTTAGTTCCGTAATAGAATTTTTTTTTTAGAATATAGAAAAAAGTGTTTGTGTTCACATTCTATAGAATAAGATTGTTTTTTTGGGTAATCATGCCCTGAGTTTATTGATGTACTTCTTTTTTTCTCAAAGTTCAGATCGACTTATTTTTCCTCCCGTGTTGAGTTTATTTATGGGACTTAAAACTATGTCATATTTTAATGAAAATTTTAAAATAGAGCATGTTTATCTTTTTTTCTTTTTTACAATATTCAGATTGACTTGGTGATCTACATTTGAGTTAGTTTCTGTAGTTGTTTATGCGAACAGTTGAATCCGAATTATTACAACTAATACATCATTATCAGTATAAACCATTCTATAATGAATACAACACGATGATAATGTCTGAATACAACTAAGACATCATCATCGTGTTGTATTCATTATCAGTATAAACCATAATATTATGATGCAAGTTTTGGTCGATGAATGGGTAAACAAACGTATTTAATACAAGTTTGATTTCTAATTATGACCAAGAAATACGAAATTACTATACTATAACTAATTTTATAGTGATATTTTTTTGTTGATAATGAATTTTATAATGATATTGCTACTTATATTCTATTATCGACGTCAAAAATAAATTTGCCAATTGGTAACTACCAGACGATCGATCAACTTCTACCCTCAGCATTTAGCTCCAACTTATGTGAATTCAAAATTTGGAAGACTTGGCATTAGAGAATTAATACATTATCCTCTGCATGGACTAAGACTAAAACTATACAATTCAAACATATATAGAGATAACCAAATATATAGTTGAACGTATGTGTGTATGTACAAAATGTCCATGATTCTTTTCATAATCACAAGGAATTGAGATATTAATTCATCCGCGTTCTTATTTTCCAAAAATTCTGTCAATAATTTTGACTTTACACATTATATATTTTTGCAGTAAATAAGGTCTCCGGTAATGAATTGACAATTTGATTCAACCGGCGCTTTTAGTCTAGATTACCGTTTCACCAAGGATTCTGTTTAAGACATTTCAAATCCAGTAGTACTAAATGCCACTTCTATAGTCAACTGAACTAAATGCTTAAAATAAATAATTTCAAATAAATTTGCTGTTGTGACAAAGTACAAAACATAAGTGTAAAATGGCATGCATGATTGGAAATTTGTCATATATCACTAGAATTGTAGTAGCTAACCAGGCCAAATTTCATATAAACATTTTCAGGACCACTAAAATTTTCAGAAAGAGAAATGGGATTAGTTAAGTGTTAAAATTGAATTTGCTCAAATGAAAGATAAATTCAGATTCTTTCAGTATATCTTCATAACAACCACAACTCGATCAACGTGTTTTTATAATCTGTCATTTGTTTTTTCAAAGATCAGCCATGTTCACACCCATAAATGAAAATCTTTGCTTTCTACTAATTTCTGTTATTTTCAAAAGCTTTAACCATAAAATATACGATTTTTTTTTTGGTTAAATAAATATACAAAATTTAGTTTTATTACATATTATTTTGGTAAATATGTAGATCATAAGGACTACTGAAACCAAGTTCCCAAGAAAAACAATTCTTTGTTTAAATCCCATACAAAATTAAACAAAAAGAATTGGTTTAAACATCATTTAATATGCTTGTAATCATTCTATTTTGGTTTATTTTATGTTTTATATAAAACGCGGGGTTTAAGAAACTATAATAAATAAAATATTTGTTTGTTTACTTTTGGAGGGAGTATGAAACAAAGAGGCTAATTTTTTTTATTATAGTCTTAAGTAAAATGGTCAAAAGGTGTGACAAATACGCTGAATGATTAAAAAAACTCAAGAGTTGTATTTGTTGTAAATGAACATCGATCTTTTTAAAACTCCATGCAAAAAGAATACCCAAATGAAGAGAAAATTTCTTTCGGATTGGTACTTTGGTCGACTTAAAAGTTAAAACCCACTAATAAAATAAACGGTGAAGGCGTCGATTAATCATTATTCATCAATTGACTATTGATAGAGGAAAACAAACTAGAAGAACTTTTTTTTTATGTTAGAATTATACCAATCAAGAAATATTTTTATTCTGATTTACTCTGAAAAAAACTAAAAACAAGAGAAAAATATATAGATGAATATTTCTTTCTACAAAATTGAGATGAAATAAACTTTCTTCTAATAGTAACTTTTCCCTGTCCTATTAATTCTTCCATTTCCACTTTCTAGATTAACCAGTCACAGCTATCATAATTAAACCTCCAAATTATTTTTTTGATAACGTTTTTTATAAACCTCCGAATTCGACTTTTCTTTTTTGAAGGATCATGTGAATATCATAGACAGTAACATATGTGAGTGTGATTCTTTCGAACATTACAAAAAAATTTGCCCATTGTATTAAGCTCTTACCACTTGTCGATAACAACCAACTTGTCTTATTTATTTTCTTCGTTTTCTCCAAAATAAAGTTTTCTTTTTGTTGTTGTTAAATTCTCCAAAATAAATTTAAGAAAGAAAAATAAGTAATAATTGGTTACCTATGTTTTTCATTATTTTTCTCCAAAATAAAACATGTTTATTTCGTTTATTACTTAGTGGTTAATCTAGTGGATCAGCATTTTATACATCCTTAGTCTAAAGTAAACTCTTATATATACAATGACTAAAAAATAATGATTCTCCTAACTAACCTTAGTGGTAAAAGATTTGAAAGTATGGTGTTAGCTCGCTTGCTCTTTAGGTTCGATTCTAACTGAGAATTCTTTCACTCCTATTTGGCCAGTCCAATGGTATTATGTTTTAAATCTAGTAAAAATTAAGTTAGCACACTGCTCGACATCGAATTATTCAGGTTGGTTTCAGTTTGTAGTACTGTGTTATATAATAAGTAATCAGAAACTTCAAATTTGGAATGCAAAAACCTTCATATTTGAACTTACATAGTATTTTTTGGAGATACTTTTATTTAATATGTATGGAAAATAAAACAAAAGTGGCATGGAATATTGTGTGTAAACCAAAGCAAGAAGGAGGCATCGGGCTGCGTCCTTTATCAGAGATCAATATAGTTTGTTGTCTTAAGTTTATTTGGAGAGTTGTCTCTTCTCAATTTTCACTTTGGGTTAAGTGGATCCAAACTTATTTGATTCGAAATGATACTTTCTGGTCTATACGAGAGAACACTAATATGAGTTCTTGGATGTGTAGAAAAATACTAAAAACTCGAGCTCTAGCTCGAAGTCTACATAAGGTTGATGTTCGAAATGGGAAAAAAAACTTCTTTCTGGTTTGATACATGGTCGGGCCTGGCTTTTTTATATGATAAACTTGGTTTGCGAGGTGTTGTTGATATAGAAATCCCGTTGAATGCCTCTGTTGTTTCATCTTGGTTAATCAGAAGACGTCGCCGACACATAACCAAGAGTTTAAGACAAATTAAAACAGAGCTTGAACCACAGAGGCTTCGATCAGATCCTAGAGCATTCGATGTCTCACTATGGCATAGCAAAGATGATAAATTCAAATCAACATTCAGCTCAAAAAATACGTGGTTTCTGGTACGTGCATGAACCAGGTCCATATGTTACTTGGCACACCGGTACTTGGTTCACACATTCAACTCCGAAATTCAAAATTTTTGTGTGGCTAGCGATTCACAACCGTTTACAACCGGGGATCGTATGTCTCATTGGAATGTGGGAGCAAATACCTCATGTAGTTTTTGTGGAGATCCAATGGAAACATGTCAGTACTTGTTTTTCTTTTGTGCTTATTCAACAGAAGTCTGGAAGTTATTAGCTCAAGACCTATTGAAGGCTCGGTTCACAACAGATTGGAACCAGCTGCTCCTTCTCATTTCAGATAGAAGACTCGATAAAGGTACTCTGTTTCTAACTCGTTATGCTTTTCAATCCACTGTCTACTTCCTATGGAGAGAGAGAAATGCCCGCTGTCACATTGAAATACCGATTACACCAACAGTCTTCATCAAACACATCGATAAACAGATCCGAAACAGATGTTCTACGTTATGTGATCACAAACTAGTTGGATCTCTCCAGCTCTAGTTCTAGCTCTAGTTCTAGCTCTAGTTCTCTTCAAGAAGCTCTTGAGTTTTCATCTTTTTTTTTGTGTTTCATTCTAATCCACTTAAAACTACGATGCATTTGATGTAAAAAATATTTTTTTTTTTTTGAATATAATTTTACATTCACTTCAAAAAATATATATATACGCATGAAAAATCAGATTAGACATTTCTTGGGCCGGGTTACCCTAATCATATCATATGTGACATTTTTCACTGCATATGTTCGATGACAACAATGTGACCTAACTAAAGTGTTTTGGCTAACTGTAGTGTGATTGGCGATACCAAGTATTAACTAGTACTTAATATGCTTTACCAGGCTTGGGGGATTGGTTTCCCTGTCAAAAACGCTCTGGCCTACCGGAAGCAATCTTGTATTGATCGTTTTGGAAAGTTGAGTGATATCTTATAGCATTGTTTCTTTAGTTTTTCTATTCATTTTCATGAATATTTAGGCATTTAGAAGCAAATATACATATGCATTTTCCCAATTAAGTTTTCAGTGTAGATTTGCAAAGAATGAAGAATTCTACAAAGGGTTTGGAACAGAAAGAGCAATAAGAGACCAACAAAAGATGAAGAGAAAAGCCAAAAATGAGTTAAAGAAATATCTCGAGCATCCAGCGGTATGGTACCAGTGGCATGGAAATGTAGGTGGCAAGATTTTCTGAAGATGATTAAATAGTCCATGCATCCAGCGGGATGGTACCACGATTTGGTGACACTGCTAGATCCTCCCTCACTCACCCTCACCCAAAACTCATTTCGGATCCGACTCAGTTTGTCCCGGGGTGGTTCAGTTTGCTTGTGATGCCTATAAATACACTATAAACCTATTTTCTAAGGACTTTTTAGTTCTATCTTTGAAATCCTTTGCCTTTTGTAGGTTTCTAAGACTTTTTTTATGATCCTTGTTCATTTATGTATCTTGCTTTCCTTTTATATTTACATTTCTCATTCCTAATCTTTGATCAAAGTATCATTATGAGTTTTTTCATGATGATTAGTGTGTAGTTCCATAAGAGCCTTTGGATATGGTAGATTAGAGTGATTATTGGTTGACATGTGATGCTCAGGGTTTAGAAACTATTAATCCTTACTTATAGATAATTTTATAGATTTATCATGTCGAAAACGTGTTTAATAAAATTCTCGGTTGAAAATTATAATTTTTTTACATACCTAACTGAAGTTGATGACTGATGCTTAATGGTCAATTAGACTTATAATTAATGCGTACTTATCACTTTCATAAAAAGAAATTTATTGTTAATTATAGTGATTAATACTATAGATTAGTATTATAGAAGTAAAGTAATTTGAATTAGTGGCCTAAGACCTAAACATTAGCATTGTTAGATAGCATAAACATCATATATTAGCTAATAAGAGTCACATGATCGGCTGAACCAATTGGATTTACATAAAGGTTTGCTTGTTACCATTGAATTTAACCGTTTAATCTTTCATCTTATTTTCTCGTCTTGTTTGAATATTAATTTTGTAAGCCTTTTGTATGATCAATTATTTTGCTTAGTTCTAGTATTTCTTGCTTTAATTTGTCATGTTTAGATTGAGCTTAGAAAGGAAACCAATTCAACCTTGTTACTTAGCTCACATAATTTCATGCATTCATGGTGTAGCTATTACAATTCCTTGTGAATTCGACTTTTAACTACCACGTACAATGACTTGTTATTCACTTATAGAATTGTGTGGATGGATTTTAATCCTATCACTGAGAATTTTGTGTAGCTTTCTTTAATGACATTTCGTATATGACAAAGCAACATATCGTAATCTTATTCGTAAACAGAAAAACCGCCTTCAAAAATAGTAATGTGCTATTATTGGCTTGCTCATCCAAGTTTCAATTTTATTATCTTTTACTTGAGGAAGAGTCGATAACGTAACAAAATTTACTTCATTCTTGATAGAGTTTTATAATACTATATTCCACTAAAACGTATTTTATTGTCCCTTATATATGATTTCAAAGTTTAATATATATTATATTATATTATATATAGACATGATGATTGAATTAGTAGCCCCACGAGGATATACTTTTCAAACCAATCCATAAGTTGAAGGAGCAAATGATTTCTTAGAATTTGGTAAGAATGGTCCACTCTACTTTGAATAAGTAGAGATTTACATATCACAAGACTTCGTACTTCTTCCTTTTTTTTTCTTTTTCTTTTTGCTAAAAACAAGACTTCTTACTTTCTTTTATTAAAATAACAATATTAATTTTATGATATACGGTAAAACTTTTATAAATTAATAATGTTAGGAACGAAATTTTTTATTAATTTTGAATTTCATCATTTATATAAAAATCTATTTAAAATAAAACAAAATTTATATTTTTCTAAATTTCCTTTTAACTAAAATTTCTTATATTTTATAATTACATATTGTTTTATTTTATTTTTCATTTCCATATAGTCTTAGGATTATTTTTTCTTTCAATTTTTGATTTTGTTTGGTGTTTACTTAGCATAAAAACTCTATAAAATATTAACAGCAGTACATAACATTACTTTGCTCTTCATATATATATATATATATATTTATATATATATATATATATATTTAATTGACTAAACTAAAGAGAGTTGGTACATGTGAGAACAATACATGTTCAGAAGTTAAAGAAATTGTGGCTAATATCCTTAATGATGATGATGAAGTTAAAGATTATAATGTTACACGTAAAGAAGCAATTATCATATTTAGAACTCTACACAAGTTTTGGATACAGTTCGAGAAGTCAATACTAGAAGTTTTTGATGCAGTCAGAAAGATTAGAGATGAACTCCAACAAGAATACAAGTTTATGAAAAAACAAACAACACTAGAATCATATTTCACTAAATTGCCTTAGTTATATTTTTAAAGTTATATGATTATTAATTTATGTTATCAATGAGACCATATCTTTACATAAAAGTTTCAAAAAAATTATTATCTTATTATCTTATCGAATATGTCAATTATTATACCAGTTCAACTCAAAACTGAAATAGTTTATAAAAATTATTAATTTATCGAATATTATTTTATAGAGGTTCTATAAATTTTCAATGGAGACTAATTAAAGGGTCTAGTGCAAGAAGGACGCAATACGAACGGAATATGTAGTGACAAAAATTAATATATATTATCGGTTTCCATTTTGAGGCATAATAAAGCATTTCATCTTGTGGTTGATATGACTTGATGTCATCGAAGTGGTTAACAATGTTAACATGTACGGTGGCAGCTATTTCTTAATGATATACACCTCAAAATTTTATAGTAAATCATTTATATAATTTTAAAAACTAAACAATTTTTTTCGAGGTGTAATATGAATGAAAGTGTTTATTAGTATATAGAATTAATCATGAATTTGAGAAAATAAATTTATTCTTCTTTGTAACATAAATTTTAATTTTATTAATACAAAGTAATTATATAAATGCTTTATCTTTTACAATGTTGGTAGCTTATAAATAAATGTTTTTGCGGGTTTTTAAATTCAATGAATTCATTTTTTTGCATAGATTATTTTTTGTACTTTTGAATCTATGCAATGCGAATTATTGTTGAATTTGTAACATAAATTTTAATTTTATTAATACAAAGTAATTATATAAATACTTTATCTTTTACAATGTTGGTAGCTTATAAATAAATGTTTTTGCGGGTTTTTAAATTCAATGAATTCATTTTTTTGCATAGATTGTTTTTTGTACTTTTGAATCCATGCAATGTGAATTATTGTTGAATAGATAATATATTATTAATTAGTTGCAATTTTTCTTTCACAACTAAAAATATATTTAGTAAATTCTAAAAAAAATTGTTTCCTTTTAGAAGTTAAAAATTTATAACGTTCTTTTAACCTCATCAACCCTTAGATTTTAATTTTAATTAAATTAATTTATTCTAAAGAAATTTGTATATATCCATCTTTTGTCATTTCTCTATCTATTTCTCTTTCTATCTCTGAATAAAATATTTGAAAATAATTTGAAGAAAATATTTGAGAATGTCTATTATAATGCTTTTGTAATTCAAACTCTAAATCTTATATCATACTCAAAGCTTCCATTTTTAGCTTGGTGTGAGGATGTTGAAACTTGATAGCTTTTTAAGCTCAATTGGTAATAAGTGAAATATTTTAGTAGCCATCAAACTATTTGTTATATATAATTTTTAATTAGAAAACAACTTATGAAGAACAAAAAGAAAGTAAATTTAAAAATATGATGGAAGAGGATGAGAATTGACTATTTATTGTTTTTTTTTTAAAAATTAAAAAATACTCCCATTTACCCTAAAAGCAATGTATAATAAAAATCGAGTTTTTTACTCTAATCTATATGAAAACAGTATCGTAGATTTGTGTGTAATATCAAAGAAAAAAAAAATTTAAAACAAATGTTTTGTATTTATAAAGAAATTTTATATATATCTGAAAATAGTAATTTATTTTATTTTAATATAATTATACTAAACATAAAATAATCATAGGGTAATAATGTACCTTCACTCATTAAAAAAAATGTGGTGCTCACAATAATGTTTTTTTTTTTAAATCTCAATGGAGATGCTTAGCAACCTGTAGGATTAAAATTAAGGATTTATTTGTTTTGTTTAATAGTATGAAAAAAAAAATTTAAAAAGAAAATTTTCATTAGATTAGTAATTTTAAAGAAAACCTGAACATAAAAAAACTGCAACACATGTTGATTGAGATTCTATATTTTCAATGATCATTTTATTTTTTTCTTTTCTGCATTTGGTCATTAAATTGTTGTGAGAATTAGAATATAAATCATGCATTACCAAAAAAAACATAAATGATTAAAAAACAATTCACCAAAAACAAATTAAAAATATATTTTGCAGAGCTACACAAAAAATGTATATTAGGAATTAATAGTTGAGTGTGGCCAAAGAAATGGTTATTTTTTTAATTATATAGAAGTAGATTTAGTTTTTTTAAAATTGGATTTAATTTAATATGTGTTTACTTAATGCACAAATCGAGTAGATATTTGAATCAATTCAATATTCAATGTTATATATGTTATTTTGGAATTAATGATGAGTTTTAATTGGGTAGCTAGTATCAAATAATATATATATATATATATATTAGTATGCAAAGATATGTATTAAAAGAAAAAATGACAAAGAATTAGATTTCTTTTAGATAAGAAATAATATCATCTTCCAAAAAATTTTAGTCTGAACTTGGTCAACATATTCTCTTTCTTCTTTGTCTTTATTGTGTAGACAATAAAAAACTAAGAGAAAACAAATAGAGATACAACAATCAAAAATAATATGAGTAGGTACTTACGGTGAAGCTGCTGTTATTTGTTTGTAGTATTTGGTCGTTTAAAAAAAGAATTGTGTAGTTGATATTGTTTTCTCCACGTAGAGGTTTTATGATTTTGAATTGGAAATGATTCATGCTTCCAGGTAGTGATAAGATCCTTTGATAGTAACTTGTGTATTCAATATTATCCCTTGTTTTTCTTGTTTGGTGTTTTTTTTTTGAAGTTTTTATGCATTGGTCTTTTTTGTATGGTTTGTATTTTTATATATTAGTGTGTATTTTTTTTGTTGATTTCAGTTTCTTTCGCTAATTTATTATTCTCATTTAATTGGGTTGAATTTTTTGGTTAATTGTTCATCATTATTAGTCTTGATTGTATTTTATTGTTTGCATCCTATCAGTTTTTTTTCTATTAAGTGTGGAGATTGTGGTGACATAATGTTTTTGTTAATTATTTGATTTTTATTTTATATTGACCCATTTAATGCACTAATTATGGTTTGAGTTGTGATGTTCTGGTTTTTATTATATATTTTGTTTTATTTATTTTTATTTTTATTCTGAAGTAATTTTCAATTTATATTGTAGAAGATTAATAGTTAGAAAAGAAAAAAAATATAAAAGAAAAAAAATATAAAAAGGATTAGATACCTACTATATTTAAAGAAATATAGTATAAAATGTATACATAGTGGAAATATATAAATATACCTACTATGTGGTTTAATTTTTCGGAAGCATTTTTAAAAGGAATTTCATATTTTTAATTTATATTAGATTCATTGTGGTAGTTGGTTTTTTGGAATATATGTTTCTAAAAAATTAAAATAATTTGATTTGAAACTCTATTTTTAAAATTTTTGTAGAAATTAAAAGTTTGAATCAATGTGGTTTAATATTTTTGGGAAGCAATTTGTAATTTACAAAGGAGAAAACCCAAAAATCAAAGAAAATTTAAAATGAACAAAACTGTTATTTTGGAAATAGTCAATTAAATTATTTTTAGTCAATTTGCTTACGTAAACAATGAAGGAAATCACACTTTACGTAAGCAAATTGACTAAAAATAATATTTGAAATATGAAATTTGTGTGATCGTGATTTGATTCATGTAAAATCAGATATTCAAATCCGAACTCAAAAGTCTCTTGAAATGCTAATACTACTATGCAAATTACTACTCCAAATTCAAATCTCGTGACATACTAGTCTATAATTTATAAACATGAATAGTTTTCACGAGGTTGATCTGTTCTATGATCCCAAGTTATTTTTTAATTTTTTTTGGCCTTCAATGATCCCAAGTTGATACCATCCCGTTGATAATATTCAAAATAATGGTTCATGAATAATTTTTATTCGTTACGTTGTTTTTAGTTATTTCATTTATTATAGTAGTTTTTAACCAACATGTAATATATTAGATTTAAATCTCTACGATAAGTCAGCAATAATACTAGTTGTTGATCTGTTCTATCATTTCTATGATCCCAAGTTGTTAACCCCCCCCCCCCAATTCATAATATCTAAAATAATGGTTCAGGCAAAGTAAATTGAGTATAATTTTTATTAGTTGTTTTTAGTTATTTCATATATTATAGTAGTTTTTTTAACCAACAACTGAACAACATGTAATCGATTACATTCAAGTCTCTAAGATGACACAGCAAAATCTTCATTAAAAAAAAAAAAAAAAAAAATGACACAGCAATAATAATAGTTAAATCAGTACTAGACTACAATTATCTTATTTCATTTATGATTTATTTTTCTAGAGTTATAGATTTTCAAGTTCTCTTATAAATATGATGTTTCAGGAAGAAATTTATTCAGTTTTAAAATTGATTCGATATAAATTTAAATGAAGAAGTTCTATAAATGTATATCGTTAGCTCTTTTGTTGTAAGCCCACATAAGATACATTTTTTTTTTTTGATAAAGAGTGTTCAATTAAAAACTTTGGGGAAGTGTTACAACATGAAAATATAAAACATAAGAGCAACATTAAATGAATGAAATAAAACAATACTAAAAGGATATGGTTTAACTCAATGACAAGAACTCAAGCACCATGGAGGACCGAAGGATCACACAAACAACCAACGGACGACTGGCATAGGAGGAGAAGTGACTAACCGTACTCTCTTAGAAGAATGACAACCACAATGCCGATAGATAGCCAATCTAAAAAGAGGGGCAAACGAGAGATACACAACCACATAATTGAAGATGCAAATTCTGGATCAGCTGGCTGTTTGGATCAGGAGCTTGCATCAGATCACATCATGATGTTGTAAGCTGATGTGGATGCGAGAGCTGACGTGGCTTGACTGGAGTGGATGATGTGATAAGCTCAAAAAGTCGTAGACTTACTTGAAGCTGAAGATATTGGATGAATGCAAAGATATACTCGAAGATATTCTCTGCAGCCATTTAAGAAAAGGATAAACTTGAGGAGCAAGTTTATTCCTTTGGAGATTCGGCCAGATTCTCCCCCTAAAGTATTAGGATTTTTGTATAAATAGTCTAGAGAGGCCATAGATCGTGGTTAACACTTTAGAGCTATTATCGTGAGATTGTAAACTTCAAAACTAAAAGAATAAAGCTTAGAAGGTGAGTGTTCATCAACTCGGGTTTTGTTATCTTCGTGTGGGTAGATACATAACTAGGTTGTTGTGGGTTGTACTCGACTTTGATATCTTTGAGATGATTGATTCAAAGGAGAGTTAAAGCTTAGGATTTATTTTAGTCAGGGACAAGTTTATTAGGAAGAATAGATTGTGTAACACCGAACAAGTAAATTTTTGTGTAAAAGTTATTTTGTAAATAAAATAAATTGAAACGTTGACTTCCAAGTATGTATATACTGTTGTTTATCAGTTTCTATACCTTTTCAATAAGATATATTTTTTGTATCTATAAATTATTTCTAATGAATCAAATAATCATAAGTTGCTCTAGTATATATAGACATGTATTAGATAGCATTGATCTTCTGTATATGACTATATGCTACTTACAAAAAAAATCTTTAAAACAAATATTAAAGGATAGTGAATCCAAAATGCTGGTGATCTATAGTGGTATTTAGACCTGTGGCAAGGTTTAAACTTGCTTTTCCCTATATTCCATTTTCACTAGGAACAAAATCATATGCATATTAGAAGGGTATGGATTGGGATTAGGATCGGGATCGGAATCGTTTGTGTTGCTTATTAATTGTGTTAACTTGTCTAGTTCATATTAGAGACTACTTTCCTTCAGTCGGGTATTGGAACTCAGTTAAAAAAATCGGTGGACCAAATATATTTTTTTTTGGGGATAGTTCAGTCATAAAATCGTATGACTTAAACCGGATGTGTTTTGAACATGTTCGAGTCCTAGACCCCAATTTGATGTTGACTATGATTATTTAAAATTATCAAAGAAAACAAAAAAGGATAGTGGAAGACTACGTATTTTACATCAGAAGACAAATAAATCGATTATAAGTGATTGTGATTGTTTACGATTTGACGAACATAACGTTTGCCTAACTTTGTTGAACAAACTTCAACTTACATACACCCGTTTCGGTCATTGGTTTATACTTTATAGAGATGGTATCTAGCTTCTACTTGACAAAATACAAACAAATATTTATAGCAATTTGTACTATCAATCGAAAAAATCTTCCAATTTTTTTGTAATAGGTCTTGGTCATCCAAAAGAATAAAATCGTGTGCCCAGAATTGGTCGTTAATTGTAGAAGTCAAACGATTAAAAAACTGGAGAATCCATTAAAATTACGTTGTCTAATTAATAGTAACCTAAAAATAGTCTAGTTTTTTTTTATAATGATAAAAATAGTCAAATTTCGGATTTGGTTAGGATGGTGATTCTTCAATACTTTGAGAGGAGGCTTATTCAGATTTTGTCTTGGATACATTAATGGTTCAGGTTCTCAAAGCATTTGTATAGGGATATATTTATTTTGGCGTCTACGAACACTAGAAAGAGGATAGAGAAAAGCACTAGGAGTAGTATGATGATTGGAGAGAAATTAATTGAAATTGTTTCAAATGCTAGTTCCAACAATTTTTCATTGCTTTGACATGTGTAAAAAAATCATAGAACTGACAATTTTTTAAAAGGAAAGTTCGTTATAGATATAGCTCAATAATTTGTAATTTTTAATGGAATTTTTCTTCAGTAAAAACAACTTCAATTTTTCAGAAATTTGTATGCAAGAAAATTTGTTGAAATTATTAATTCATTTGGAAGAATGGCAAAAAACAACAAAAATAGTGGTAAAGCAAAAAAGGCCTAGTAAACATAATTGAAATATCAAACGTTATGTATGTGTTGTATAATTCGAATGGGCCGTCATAAAGGAATAAGATAATGTCCTTAGAATTGGATAATTATGGACCCATGATATAAATGATTGAGTGAATTATTAGATTCAAATCTTATTTTAGTATTCAACAAAATATCAAAACACCAGCTTAGAGCACTATTTCTTAGAAGCTTAATTTGAACCATAACGTTTGAATACTCTGAACGTAGCGACCTAATCGGATGCAACAAAGAAAAATATATACTTAAGTTGATCATTCACTTTTTATAAATTATAGTGAACCGTGAAAAGTAGATAAACAATGTTTTGTTACTGAGAAAGTTTTGGGCCAAAACCCGTAATTCACAAGATCCGAAATCATAACATGTAATATTAGTTTCGTCACAAGTTTTGCTTGATCTTCTCTAAGCTTTGCCTATAATATTTGTTTAGTAGACCTAAGGTTATTTTTTATTTCTCACAATTGCTTTTAGAGAAATATGATCACTTTGAATATTCTTAGCCTCTATAAAGTTCGTTTAAACTTTAAACTTCCACAGACAAGAACAGAACTCGAGATTTTCAATAGCCAAACATTCACAGAAAGTACTCGTGTTTCTAAATATAAAACCGTTGTGGATTTCCTTGTGATTGGTTGGAAAATTAGATCGAGAAAATAGGGACCAGGTTGTTAATGGGCCGAGCCTAAATGTTCCTAGAAAGCCTATGTCATAAAGACACGTGAATTAGATTTTTTTAATGTCAGATATGGATTATGAATAAAAATACCATAAATCTAATTGATTATATATGCTATGAAATTCAGATTTTCAATTACACAAACAATTGCTTTAAACTACACAAACATAGTCTTTATAAAAAAAAACTACACAAATAATTATTTAAAAATAATTGTGACTGTTGGGTGTCTCTTTCCTAACCCATTTATTTAAGACGACAAAAGAAAAAAAAAAAAAAAGCAATACGAGATTTTGTGTTGTTCAGTAGTAGGAGTTGTTTTTTTCCCATCCTAAACTCGTTTTCAAGGTTTTGTATGCTTTTAAGTTTTGGGAACTGAGATATTTTTTTGTTTCAAACTTCCATAATTTGCTTCATCGAAATATGTACACATAATTGATAAGCACAAATTCCTATTGTGCTCACACTCTTTTCTTTTTAGTTTTAGCTTGTCCAAACTTTTCTTTCGAATTTACAATTATCTTAAGTATGAGTTGTTAAGTGTGATAATGCAATTATAAAAAAAAGTGATGATGCATGACATATTATTGAAAATTCAATAGTAAGGTCAATGCCGAGAATACTTGATAACATATTAACATATTTGATTTATTGTAGTACCTTTATAATGATTGTAGTTCTGGAAATTCAAACGAATTTTAGAATAAAAATATTAATCTCAAAAATCATATAATAAGTTGTCACTATTATCTCTTAAATGGAAAGAATCGGACCAAGTTCATGTTCTGTGGAGTGCTTAAGTATACATAATTTATTGCGATTGTTTGTTTCTCATACAAATAGGGATTTTGTAAAATAAGTTTCATATTTCTTTTGGCCAAATTCAGACAACCATTTGTGGATGGATAATGGATAAGCTATCACCAAACCACGTCAGCATATATATGAGTCGATGTACAGTAATAGTTCAGAGCATTTTACATAGATTATGCCTTTTTCACCTATTTTATTCATCACTAGTCTATTTAAATATGTGCTTTTTATTATAACGACCAACAATATATTGACCATTTGCCCCACCATCGTAAAAATAATAATCTTCTTTTTTGTTTTGTTCTGCGATTCGCCGACGTTCAAAAAACACGTGCTTAAATAAAATTTGCATACCCTTTAACCTTTTTAATGCTTATATGCTGTTTTTTGTTCTCTTGTTATATTCATAATTGTTGTTCAAAAAAAAAAAAGTAAATTCATAACAAGATTCACTTCTTAATTACAAGAAAAATAAAATGCATTTCAAACTCAAATACGTAGTCGTGTACCTAAGTATTTTTTTTAATATCTACAAATATCATTTAGTATGTGAAATTCGCAAATCGCACCATATTTGATACTTAGCTTCTATCTAAACTAAATACAACAATAAAATATATTGATGTAGTTAAATACAAAATTTTATAATTAAATTTTATGGTCAATAATAAGATTGCTATTAATTCTTTTCATAATACAATGTCATATTATTGGCTTCATTTTGATTCCACTACACGCAAGCAAACCCCAAAAGTTATGACAAAACGTTTTGGTGGCCTCAACTACCAAAAAATCATGTGACTTCTGTTTTCCAAAACGCTTGCAAAATAATGCTCTCGTCTTCTGCATACATAATTGAATTATATCATGCACTAATCGATCAAAGGACAAATTTCTTAATAATAATAAAAAAAAGCACACTCATTTTAAAGGAAAAATGAAGTTTATGCATGTATAAAACATATATATTTTTGTTCAAAATTATATTATCAGATAAATTACCTTAGATTTCACATATATTTTAGTCCCTAGCTTTCATTTAAATACATTAAATAATAGAAAAAATAGCACAACCTCTAGAAGTTGCCAGCTAATCACAGAGAAGTCAAGTCACGATTTTCATTAGACCCCCCTGACCATCTTTTTCAGTTGGGGTCCATTTACAACACTCGCTTTTAATTTCACTACTACTTAATTAGATTACGAAAAATAGAAATTACTATACGTAGGTCGATCCTAAATACACGTAGCGTCATATACCTTTCCATATTTAACATGTGCCTTATGCAAAATTCGTATTAATAGTATCTTTGATGAGTTAAAATATAATTTTTTTTGTAAAATATTGTTTAATTACTCTTAAAGTAAAAAGTTTCTTACAAAATCGGGACCTATTAGAGTGTTTTAATTGCTGATTACGATAAAATAAAAGTTGAGCTTTTTCTCGCTAGTTGAATAAGGGACAAAGACTTTACACCTAACGTTTCATTGCAAAAGTCAAGTATCACAAAAATAAAAGACGAACTGTTTTCAATGTTACCATAGTAAATCAAATAATAGAGTGTCACGAATGAAAATATATATTAAAAAGAGAAGCATATTGAGGGCTAAATTTATCAACCTCTAAAAACTTAAGGGGCCCTATAATAATAAACAAACTCAAATCCTAATCTTTCACCAGACCCCACTATTTTCAGAAGAACCCAAAAGCTCCTCAAGATACTGTTCTCCCAAATCCTCAAACACAACGACATTATCTAACTTCACGGAGCGGTGATCACAGTCAATGTCTTTCGTCTTCCTATTGGTCATTCTTCGTCTCATTGAGTGTTTCCTCTTCAACGCTATCACCGGAGAACAACCTTCTTCGTAGCTATACTTAATCTCCGAAAGTGATTCTTGAACTCTCTCTGCCGAAAAATTAAGAATCGCTGATGATCCTCTCATTGAAAAAGCCGCTTGATCGTATGCAAGAGCGGCTTCTTCCGCGCTTTCGAACGTCCCGAGCCAGACTCGAATACCGTTTCGAGTTGAATCTCTTATCTCCGCCGCGAATTTCCCCCATGGACGTCTTCTTACGCCTCTATAAGACTTCTCTGACTTTCTTGACGTTCTGGTCACTTCCTCGGTTTTGATCGGAAGATTCGAATCGAATACGTTTTGTTGCGTGACTTGTTCGATTAAGCCGTAGAGAAGCATTTCCTCCGAGTCGTTCTCGTTAAAAGGGAGATAGTAGTTGTTAGGAGAAGAGGAGGAGAAAGATTCAGGTGAGGATCCGAGAGAATATTCCGGCGAGAAGTTTGAGACTGGTGACTGAATAAAAGATGGATCCATGTAGAGAACTTGAGAAAATACTCTGTTTTTTTTTTCTACTACTCTGTTTTTTGACTATGTTTTCGGTTAGAGGATAGTTAGTTGATTGACAAGGTTTATTTATAGGGAGAAAAAAATTGTTTGTGTATGTGAAAATGTCCAAAATAGACATGAGATTTCACTGTCTCAGTGAATGAGAAATGTCACGTAATAAAGGGTGAAATTGGGAATTTAGTTTCTTTTGTTGTTGCATTCAAATGAAAAAAAAAATAGTTTATTTTGTTGTTACATTCAAATGAAAAAAATTATGTTGCTTCGTCGAAGATTCGAGCAAAGACGTTTTGCATATTTCTTCTATTCGTGTCATATTTATGTGTCGTAATATTTGAATGGTTTTTTTTGTGCCGTTCCTTAAAAGCAGTATTAGTGGTTCTTGCTGTCTTGAATCTTAATTACATGATATTTTTTTAATGAAAATGTATACTTGGTTAATTAATCTCAAAATTTGTATGTAGATTAATACTTTGGTATACTCTTTTAATCTTCAAATGTAAATGAATGAACCATTTTAGATTAGGTGTATCATTTCGTCTCATCACATATTCACATGATTCATCGAGGCACTTTTGCATCCATATTTAGTATAAGGTAAACTGTAAATATGCTGGAAAATATCAAAATTTTGCAAAAGTAAGATATTAAATATTATTTGCACTTTTTACATTATTTTTTTCCCAAATACATGACTAACAAGTGTATTGTCCTTCATAATTGATAAAACTAATAGAGAAATTGTGGAGTTGCTGACTTGGTGCTTTTAAGAAAATAAATAAAATTACTGTAGGGCCTCTCAAGTTTGTAAAATTGAGTTTTTTTGTGATATTAAAGATGTTGTAGAATACCTTCAAAGAAAACTCTCAAATAGAGAAATCACATGTTTGAGAGTAACTCTAACGGGTGTCTTTAAAAGATGCTTTTAATTTAAAATATAATAAAAATAAAAAAAATGAACAAGAAATTAGGATGGGTCGGATCTGTGGATAGACATTTTTATTTATTTGAGACACCTTATATGTTAGTATGAGATTAGCTAAAATCTTTTAAAGGAAATTTTTTTTTATATGTTCATCAAAGAATCACTAATTAATACAAAATTAGTGGAAGTGTAGAAGTGCTTAGATTAAATTAATATTAAATTATACTTAAAATACCATTATAAAGTTTACCAATGTCGATGGTCTAAAGAGCCTCCACAATTTTGTCACATTGTTCATATGCACAAGAACAATAATCGCAAGCAAATAGGTTTGTGGTTATTAGTTGTCCGAACAGCTAAAACTTTGATTGTTCTATTAGCCTTTTATAAATGATAACGTTAGAAATGTAGTGAAACTGCCACTATTATTACATTTAAATACGTCTTGTCTCGATCAGTTTACTATAATTAAAGCTTAGTTTAGATTTTGTTATGATATTAATATTACCTTAGACTTGAATGTTGATGTGCAAAATAATTACAAGTAGAAGTTGATCAAAATCCATAGTTGATAAATGATTTTATATAATATCATAAAATTAGTTAATAACATTCCTTTTTCAAAAAAAATAATTAGTTAATAACATTTAAGTTTTTATTATTGTTAAAGTAAAAGTATTAATGGTATTATACATAGTTTCTATAACAAATGTCTTCATATCAAAATGAAAATGCATGAACATGTAGTAACAAATGCATTGTCCTTCCCAAATGACATTTAAACTCAAACTCTCTATGGAGTACATGATTGAGCTACCTCATAATTAAGATTTGTAAAAACTTCATTCTCAGCATTAGAAAAAAAATCTCATATCACCATATCCCACTATCTTATTGGCAACAAAATAATGTTTGTTAATATCGTTGCATCTAGGCTTTAATCGTATAAGAATAACCTGTTTTTATTGTGAAAGAAAGAAAGACATGTGGTTTCATAATCCCATAATACTTGAATCCAAATTCCTGAACATCGAAATTTTTTCTTTGGAACTAAACATCTTTACCCCTATAAAAGAGCTGAGAAATCATTAAAAAATCAAAACAGAAAAATCAGAGATATCATAAATTTTAAAAGTTCAATTTGATTATCTAGTAATATTTATCAACCTATATAACACATTTAAATCAAACTGAATTTAGATAGAAATATATTTTAGTAAAAATCAGTTGACTAAAATATTTAGTTTTTTTTTCTATGTAAATAGACTTTTCCTATCTTCTAATTACAAAAATATATAAATGTAGTAGAGTGACTAGAGTCCATATATCTAAATTCTTATCTAGATTACTTATGAGTAAAACAAATAGTTGTGGAAGTTCATATTCCACACATAGAAATAACAAGATCGATGTGAAAATGATTAAGCCATAATCCAAAATAACTGCTGGATCAACTCAACTAGACAATTCTTATACTTTTGCGTTGCAAATATGATTACATAAATATCAAATTCATATCCTATAATCTTAGGAGGCTATCATTAATTATTATATAGACACAAATAAAATTTGCCAAAAGGAGCTAAAAGAAAATTGTTGGTTGGAAGGAGTCAAGATACATGCCCCCTTGAACCTCAAACAACAAAAAAAAACTTCTAGCCATCTCATGTTTTTTTTTTTTGATAAAGAAGCCATCTCATGTTTAAAAGATGATTTGGCTTTATTTACTTTCAACGTCATTCTCAAAGTTAAAAAAAAAAAGATACTTCATGTGCCATTTTCCCATTATATATATATATATATATATATATATATATATATATATATTTCCCATTATATTTAGCTTCTCTTTTGTTACATTATTCCTTGTTTCTAGTTATTATACAACTTTTAGTGCAAATTAAAACGAATTGGTGGTCTTAAATAATTCGAATCAAATTATAGTATTTTCAGGTGGTTGATTTATTTGATCAAATTTATTGTATCCTAGTTCATATAATTTATGTTGGCTATTAGAGAAGATAAATCTCAAAGTAGCATATGAATCTTTAACCTACAAAAGAACGCATAGATAAATTTAACTATTTTCGGTTCCTCTAGAACTACCTCTAACAGATGTATATCAAGTCATAAAGTCTATATAGATAATCAAATTGGAAGAGAACATCATGCACTACACATGCATCCCGAGTCTTACAGTCTAAAGAATGCAAATATTTTTTTATTCTTTCTTAATGCTTTCCAAAAGAAGTCACACACTGATATGTTTGATAAACCGCACGTGTTCAAAGTTTTTGGCTTTATTTTAAACCTCAAACCTAGACATTGTCTTTTTTGGCTTTATTTTAAGCTTCGTATACGTACAAAAACGAATAAATAAATTAATTTCCATATTGACTTATACAAAATACACCCAAAATAAATGCTAATTCATATTCAGGTCCGGATTTGAGATTTATGGCACCCTAAATAAAAACAAAAATTTTAATATTTTCATTTGATTCATATTCAGGTCCGGAATCAACGTTTCATTTGATTTGGCCCAAAACCAATCATGTTCATATCCGTTACTAAATATTTTCCATAAGTTGAAAAATATGTAAATAATATATCAAATCACTAGAAAAAGGGACAACTTTAAAAAAAAAAATAACTAAAAATTTATATCTTCAATTTTTGTTTTTTTTTGGAAAAATGATCTTCAATATTTGTCCCCCTCTGTTTGCGGAAGCTTCGAAATTTATATTCTTAGTGATTGAAATTTGTACGTTGTAATAGTTGGAGTGCAGACCGATCTCGACATCTCATCATATATAAGATAATCAGTATTTGAAAATTTTATTTTCGTTAGATAAAAATAACTAAGAACGTCTGAGCAAAGGCAAAAGGGTTTATATAAAGCTGATAAATAGGTAAATATAAAAGGATCTATTAGTCAAATCAAAAACGAAAGAAAAACAAAGTCCAATTTTGACTAAGGTGTTAGGCGTAAGGCGATAGCTACACGTTCATGGTACGTGGTCATATTATTCGTAACTTTTATACTCATATTGTTTATATTATTTAAAAAAATAAATTAGTTTTGTAGATTTTTCTATGAAATTACTTTCATAAATTATTTAGTGTGGACATTTCTCTTATTCCTAAAGTACGCAATAATCCATATACAGTATATTTAACATAACAAGAGTTTCAGAATTTAGATTATAATATGTTAAATAATGTGGAACTAAACTAGTGTTTTTGTATTAAAAATAATAATAATTAAAACTAGATTTAATGAGTCTAATAACAAAGTTCATAAAAATTTACATAAATGCCAAGTAAGATGAACTTTTTGCATGGGGAAAAAAATATATTGACAAAATTTGGAGATCAATGGGATCTCGCAATTTCTCTTCAGTCCCTATCAAAACCCATGGTAAGTGGTAACGTCCTCATGAAATCTATCAAATTCGCGAGCTTGGAGGGAAAATAAGAAATCTTTGATGTGTTTGTGATTGTAGAGCCAAATGGAGCAATAAAGACATTTGGCGATATGCTTCCGACTCAAGTTTCATGATGTATGTGTCGTGATGATTCCCCGGAGTTTTTTGCGACGTACATGTGTGACATATTTACCCACGAAGGAAAAAAACAATTTTTTTTATAGATGAATGTTTGTATAGTTGATATTCGCTTATATTAATTGTTTGATACCTATTGACTATATGGTCCCAGTAATACTATAAATTAATAGTTCTATGAATATACATAAATATAGGTATGATAAATTGATTATATCTCAATTTTTACCATTGCACCACCAAAACGAATTTTGTAACTTTTTTCTTAAATATGAATTTGTCTAAAACGAGATTTCAAGATTGACAGTTAACCAAATATTACTATTATATGATTTATATTGTTTAAATTCATATGTTTTAAAATTCTACGTAAAAGATTTTATTTTAAATTATTATTTTTAAAATATTTTTATCTTAAGTTATTATCATAATTTATAAAGATGTTACTGTATTTGTATAATTCGTACAACAGAACCAAAATAATCCGATAAGTCGGTAGTAAGTAGTATAGTAGTGACAAACCGGGAATATGACAAATGACCGATCTATTTTTACAAAATCGGGTTAGCTAGGGCCCAAGAGTATAGACTTGGCGAGTTGCTTTTGCTTCAAGTTTCAGGTGTTGCGGGAGCTGGCTTAAGTATGTATGGAAAGAGCGATATTTGATTCCCTTAATTTTACCTCGACGATTCGAATTAATCAGCCTTGTGTTTTTTTTATTTATGGGATTATTAAATCTTACTATATGTTTCGCTATCAAGCATTGCAAAATGGAAATAAATGAGGAGTTTGAAAAGGTAAATACAAATTTCAGGAAGCACTTGAATGATATTATGTTGACCCATTTGCTATTATTTTCATCTTCGTCATCTCAATCTTATGTTTTCAGGAAGCATCAGGAATTGAACAAACAAGTGGAAAAGAGGTGTCTTTTTAAAAAAAGTAGTTTATTAAAGCTTGGATTAGTAAAGTTTGGTATCTTGTCCAAGTTATTCCTATTATATATTAGAGGTGAATTTGAAAAGTTTACATTATGTGGTGAGTGTTAGCTTTATGTTAATGTTTTAGTGACAAAAATGGATAAAGATCTAATTTTGATAGAATTGTGCCTTTTTGATCAAATCACTTATAAGATTATGTTGTGATGAACTTTAATTTTAGTTTATTAAATTTAATTTCCTCCAATTCTGAATATAATTCTACAAACAAACGGAAAAGAGGCGTCTAGTAAAAGCTTCCTTAACTTGGCCTCAGGGCCGGACCTAGTAGTGATGCATGGATGTAGTCATGTTTTGGGAAACCTTAGTCGCCAGCGTATGATTTTTCTTCTTCTAAATAGCTTGAAAAAAGGTTGTTGAAATATTGATAAAGGTGCATGTAGTAGTAGCTTTTGTAGAGTGGCTTTGTAAATAGTTTTTGAAATCAATAGAACAACGTTAAAACAAAAAGAGAAAGTCGCATCCCCTGGCCCAGGCCCAGGCACAGGCCCAGTATTTGCGATCTAGCAAACAACATGAATTTTCGATTCACCTTCGAACTGTTGTTTTGCTTTTGTTTTTTCAGTGTCATGCATTTTGTTTGTCCACTAATTTCTTTATCTTAATGCTATTCATCACCCACCAAATAACATTTTCTAAACTACAATATCCCAAAAGCCGAGGTTTATGCGTCAATAGAAAAACTATTAACTTACTCCAGAAAATATTATAAGACTCGAAATCTCGAATTATGTTATAATATGTTATTTTAACATGATGCGTCCTATTTCTTTTAATCACCCAATCTATATATTTCTCTTTACCACATGACATTTTTGATTTTTCACATTCTTAAAAAACGTTAATTACTAACATTTTCTGACACATAATTATTTTCTAAAATAAAATCTAGATTTATGTAACTCTGTTATTCCACAAATTAACCCATGATTATTTTCTGAATTACACATAAATGCTATTCACCCACTTTATAACATTTTCTAAATTACAATATCCCAAAAGGCCAAAAGCCGAGGTTTATGCGTCAATATAAAAATTATTAACTTTCTCCCAAAATATTATGACTCGAAATCTCGAATAATATAACAGATTATGGTCGGTTGTATATAATTAATAAAAAGCGAATGGCGAAAGATTACCATTAAGATATTCGATCGGTTGTGACGTCTTTTATGGGAAATCTATGATATAGTTTTTTTAGTAGAACTCATGCGCAAGAATGATGCGTACAAAGTAAGAATTAATAATGTAAAAAAAATAATTTAACGGAAAAATTATGCATTTGTGAAAATTATGCATTCATACACGTTTATATATTTTAAGTGTCACAATGAGTATTTTCTGAAAGAAATAAAATAAAATAAGAAGTTATCGATCCGGTCCATTAAAAATGGCCCAATGGAACCTGAACACACGATGTTCCATTTCTCATTTTCTCTATGTTTTCTCTGTAACAAACTCTTCCTTGGAGAAATCTGAATTTGTTTTTTGTAGAAAGTGTGCGTATAAATCTTCTTAAACTCTTTTCAATGATTTGTAATATTCATTTTTTTTGTATAAATCTGAAAATTCATGAAGTATGAAAGTTTTGTTACAAACATATATAACTTTTCCAGATTTTCATATACGTATATCTTAAAACCTGGGATATTGGATGTATGAGCAAAACAATAAATGTTAGAAAACTTTTGCATAAAAAAACAAAATATCTATTTTTATAAAACATTTTTTTCTAAAACATTTATCTTTAAAGAAGAGAGAGAATAATATTTATTATTTATTGGTCAGTAAATTATTAGGTCCGCTGGAAATGATATCCGTTCAGAACTTCAGGGTGTGTGTGTGTTTTTTTTTTAAGAAGAAAAAGAAAACTCTCTTTCCTTTTGATTGTCGAAAAAGGAAAACTTTTATACAGAAAAAGCCATCGCTTCACCAAAATTTATTTATTATTTATATTAATATAATTTTAGGGGTAATCTCTAAGAGACAAATTGAAGACATTCTACATCAACCAAATTGCAAAATCCGAGTCTTGTTCAGAATTGTAATAGTGTTTTGCAATCAATTTTATACTAATCATCATACTTTTTACTTTTTTAGAAACATACATTTGACTAAAACAATTGTTAAAAGTTACCAAATAAGATTTGATTATTTAAACTAAACACCAAACTCTCGAATATATTACTTTTTATAGTTTAGATAAATAATTATATATCATATAGAAATATCATTAATTCATTTAATTGATTCATATGTTTTCGATTTCGTTTTTACAATGTCTTACAATAATCTAATTTTTGTGGATAATGATAAAATTCACAATCTCAACTTTTATTTTATTTTTCCAAAATCCTCTCAAATCCGCTACAACTCCGAGTTTATGTGCCTTCAATTAAAAATATATTTAAAGCCAAAAATGAACAAAATATGTATTCCTCGTAAATAATTAACAGAGATTATCAACACACAGCGGAATAGGCTCAACTAGTTAAAAAGGTGATATTCTAGAGCTATCAATTTGAGTTCGAGTCACATGTTCTATATATGGGAAGAGATGATCTATATACCTAATTACGTTCATAGACCCCTCATAAATTTTATTGAAGGCTCGTCTTGACCTAAGGTCCTGAACTTTTAGTTTAACAAAAAAAAACAATAACGGGTAGTTTCCCAATTATTTTGCGAGTTACCAAAATAATTGGCACTGATTAAATATAATATTGTTGTCTATATTGTATTATGATAGGAAAAAAACACCCAAAATGTTCAAAGATAGCTTCGGAATCAGAACTCATGTAACATCAACTGTAATGTTTGAATAAAATCTAATATTCCAATTTTGGCAAATCAGAATCCCACCCCTGATTAAAAAGATTAAGGCAAAAGAGAGATCATAAATATTAGGTAAAAGAAAATGCAAACATAATCAGACATATAAACATTGATTTGACCTTTCCATATATAAAGCTATAATATATACGATACCAAAATAGTTATAAAAAATTATAACTGTAAGAAAAAACGATTTTTTTTAATAGAAAATACCGTTTTTGGTAACATTTTTAGTAATGCTTTTGTGATTAGTAATTGTTAAACCAGTATAAATTACCAGTCAAAACATAATCCATAGTTTTGAATAGTCATGCTCAGTCTTACGGTCATGACTTTTTTCTTTTTTTTTTTAGTTTTGGTTAAAAATTGTACCACCCCGATTTTAAAGATAATTAAAGACTTTAGAGAAACATAAAAGACTAAAAGTTTATTAACAGTACTCTTCGTAAATTTTCGTGTATTCATTCTTCTATTGTTCTGGTACGAAAAGGAATTAAAAGAGTCATATATTCCCGGGTTCACATATACATAGGTTTTTGGATTTTGAATCGAACTTCATCGGTTGGTAGGGTTTAATTCTGATAACATAAACAGGTAGAAAAGGCTCGTGCAACGAAAATGATGGAATGATATATGTACGAGAACATTATATTGATATAGTTGTTATGAATTTAATGAATCCTTAACTATCAATGCATTTAGCTCATATTTGAAAACGGGTATATATATCTTTGGTGCTCGATGATGCAAATATATTTTTTTTGGCAAAAAATAACTTTCATTAAACTTTCAAGATATGGCTTTCTTCAAAAGAAAACCAATCTGGAGACTAAGAGCTTACATGAAAAAAGAGAAATCTTCGTGTTCGAGCCTTTTTTGCAAAAAGGTCGGCACGGACATTCATAGTACGAAGAATAAAAAATAGCAAGAAAGAGGAAAATAAAGATTTAAGAGTTTGAAAATCATCTAATTTTGAAGCAAATGTTGGCCAATCGTCTAAAGCTTCCATAAGTGTGAAGAAGTATTTACAATCCGTATTAAACACCACTTCTTTGTAAGATAGCCTGCTCAAACATCTCATAGCCCATAAAAGAGAGTCAAATTCACCATGGAGTGGAAAAATACCTCGTCTAACACTTTTTAAACCCATAGAAATGACTATATCGTTCAAGTACGCAATCCAGCCATGTCCGCTTAGCGGGTCCAAGTTCGACCACGATCCATCAAGTTGACAAGTCAGCTCAAGACTTTCCTGTACAATCACATCCGGTTGGGGGACTGAAACTCATTATTTTCAATTTCAATCGATAGATAGTATAGAGGGTGAAATGTCGAACATAATCTAGAGCATGTCTGTAGCACTTAACATGTGGATTAAGCTAGCAAGTCAAGCAATATATTTTAGGGGTTTTTCTTACTAACAACCTAAAATACAGAAAATTAAACTAGAGATGCAGAGCCTATCACACTCTAACAAATCATAAACTAAAGATGCGAAATCAAAGACTAGTTGTGAAAACTAAAGTGGCTCGAGTGGCTCACTCGAGTGGTGCACTCGAGTGGACTAGTCGAGTGGTACAAGAACTCTAATGAAAGCAGTAAACAAGAGATCTAAAAATGACAACTAGTTCAAATAAAAGATAAAGGGATATTGGGGATAGACTCATAGGATCGTCTAGACTTTTCAACGCCATGGGTGCTAATTTACTAAACTCAGGGTAAATCCCTTGACGACGGATCTCACTTCTAATCCAACCCACTGTCGTGGTGAAGGGTCTCAACAAGTGACTAAGGATCGATCCGTCAAAGCCAAGAAAGACTCATAACAAGTGAGTAGTTGGGTCGTGATGTAAATCAACATCTGATGCATCAACTCTCACGCTATTGTGTCTTAATCCCTGGAAAAACTAGATCTGGTGGTTCAAGGCACTTTTGATGCTCATGAAGTCACCTAAAATCATGATCCTCTTGATCAGAGAGGTACAAACATTAAAAACGAGAATCCTAGAGGGATTTTAAAACTGAATCAACATAAATAACTAAAAACCCATGGCAATCGAGTGAGACTACCTAATCCATCTCCAAAAATCCTAAAACGACTACTCACTCATCGAGATCATCATCGAAGCCAAAAGCCCAGGAGAGGTTTGACTCGTCATTGATGAAAGATGATCTGAAGAGGAAGAAAATACGAAAAAGGAACAGTAAAGATAAACTTCGATATATTAAAATTGCAAAAAAGTTACAAAAATCCCAGACGAAATCGTAAAGATCAACTAGAAAGAGAAAACTAAGAGAGATAACCTAAATCTACTAAAAACAGCGCAAAATAATTAAAGTCTAAAAAATTCGCCTCTGCGAGTTATCATTAACCTAGGTATTTATACACAAGAATTAGGGTTAATGAATGTCTCGCTATAAATTGCGGAATCTTCTCAAAGCGGTGCTCACCATTCGACCCAGCAGTTAAGTGGTCTGGTCGAGTAGCCTCCTCGAGTCTTCATCCGAGTAGCTTTCACTTGTATGGCTTCCAGTCACTCGAGTAGCACTCCTTGCAGAAATCCTCACGTCGCTTCATAACCTGAGAGGTCACACGAGTGATGACTCCTTGCAGCTTCAAGTACCTGAAAGTACCACATGTATGCAAAATGCATGCAAACTAATGCAAAGAGACTAAATATCCTAAATGTCAAATAAATGCAATAAGTGATAAGAGTAATGCCTAAAACCTATGTTAAGTTATAATAAAACAATAGTAAAAACATGCCAAAATACAATGTTATCAGGGACCATAATAAAGTCATAAACCTGATTTTGAATATTTGCGATCTGAAAAGATTATGCTTCTTGTTCTGCGAATCGGAGAGACTCCAAGGGGGATGTCTTTATCCTCAGAGACCTTTAGATTCCAGGATTTCTAAATGAAACAGAAGATCCAAGGAAAAACCCAAACCACTAACTCTGGATGCAAAATATTTTTTTGAAAATGTATAGATTTTTTTTTTCAAAAGATCTAAAGGAGAAAATATGAAGTATTACCCTATATAGTATGTTTTTTTAATTCCATACTTAATTACATTTAAGAATTTGTTTTATTAGTAATAAAATGTTTAAAAATAAAAATACCTCATGTAGTCGGCTTCTATATCCATTTATATACTTTGATAACATATTCAACGTAATTAAAATAATAAATAATTTTAATTTAAACTTTAATCATTTAATTAATATTTAACAATATATATTTAAATTTAATCTATATATATATTATTGTTTTTTACAATTTTTTATTTTGAAATTATTTTAATGTTTTAAAATTTATAGTAGACAAAAGCTAATTAATAGAATAAGGTGAAATTCTTGAAAAAAATATATAGAAACATATGATTAGATAAAATATCATATTTTATTTAGTTCTATACATGTAAATAAATAAATATTAAAATATGTGTAAACCTGATATGTTTATTATTTATAGTGCTTATGGTGGCCAACCACAGTTGATAATATCGTAGTAAAAAAGAGCCGAAAATTAATCTTCCAATCTTATAGAAACAAAAATTTAACTACAAACTCATTAATTGGTTTACTAATAGTATAATAGTATAATTGGTTTAATTCCACCCAAAAAATAGTATGATTGTAAAAATTATGTGCTTTTTAGTTTTTATGTATTCTATATATATGGTTAATGGTTCAAGAAAACTTTTGTTTAAATTTCATTAATTATCAATTTTATTACATAACTCGTTAAGATACATCTTACCTTTCGTCATTGAATGCGTAGGACTTAAGGGATTCGGCATATATATGGTACAGGACAGGACTTACTTTGGCTAGATTATGCTTTTTCTATTCTATTGAGTCGGATATATTTATCAAATTAACTATTAGAAATGTTTTGGAAAATTTTATCACTACTGTAATATGAAGATTTTTAGAATCCTATACCACCGATACTACGATTGTTTCTACATAAATTAAAATATGAGGTCACTCATGAGTCAAGTACTAAACATTAGTTACATAATTTAGAAAAAGTCAAAATGTGTGACAACCAAATATTGCTTTGTGCAGCAGATGGAACCTTCCTAGAAACACTAAATTATTAATGAATAAAAAGGACAAAAAAAAAAATATAAAGGGTATAAAAGGAAAGAACAGTCAACCCCAACCCCAAGAATCGTCAAGTCACATGACAACGAACGTACGTCGATTCTGACTCGGCGAAAATCCAATCTTATATATAAATATACGCATGACAATGCATCATCCATAAGCTTCTTATTAAATAACATTGCTTACCAAACTCTTACAAAGCAAACCAATCTTGAACCACCAAAGTTTATAGGACAAGTTGATGGAGGGCTCAAACAGGAGGAGCAATCAATTACAAGATGACAAGCAAGCTCGTTTCCGTGGCGTTCGGAGGAGGCCTTGGGGCAAATTTGCAGCAGAGATTCGAGACCCGTCAAGGAACGGTGCTCGTCTTTGGCTTGGGACATTTGAGACTGCCGAGGAGGCGGCACGGGCTTATGACCGAGCCGCCTTTAACCTTAGGGGTCATCTCGCTATACTTAACTTCCCTAATGAGTACTATTCACGTATGGACGACTGTTCACTTCGCCCTCCATATGCTTCTTCTTCTTCTTCTTCGTCATCGAGTTCAACTTCTACGGGTGTGAGTCGACAAAATCAGAGAGAAGTGTTCGAGTTTGAGTATTTGGACAATAGGGTTCTTGAAGACCTTCTTGATTCAGACCAAGAAAGGAAGAGAAGGAATCACGATTAATTTTTTTTGTTTGTTTGTTATTTTATGTGGCATTGTTGTGGCTAAGCTACGTGCATTGTGTGCATGTAGGTTGCTTATTTAGCACTTAATTTGGAATTTTTATATCGTGCCACGGCCATGAATTATAAGATAAAGTGTACTTTGCGTTTCCATGAAATATTTATGATTGATGAAATGATGGTTTAATACGTACACTTAGGGCTGGGCAAAAAACCCGCTCCCGAAAACCGCATCCGAACCCGACTCGAAAAAACTCGATCTGAACCCAATCCGAAGTTTTAAAATATCCAAACGGGTTCTAGATTTCTAAACCCGAACACCCGAATTCGAACCCGATCCAAATCCGAACCCGAATAGATACCCGAACATACTCAAACTATAAGAACATAATAATAATATATTGGTAATATATATACTTGTAATAATCCGAATGTTTAAAATATTTGGATATTTTAGTTATTTTGGATATTTTATTTATTTTTGGATAGATTTATGTAAATATATCAGGGTTTTAGGGTATCTTCGAGTAATTTAAATATTTTAAGACAAAAAAAATAAACAAAATAACTAAAATATTCGAAACCTTTTACTTATATTTGTGAAAATATAACTAAATTTTATTTAAATTTAACCAATTTTTTATTTTTCTCTAATACTTTGGGTACCCGAACCCGAAGATATCCGATCCGAATCCGTCCGAAGTTATGAAATACCCGAACGGGTGCTGTACCTCTAAATCCGAACATCCAAAAAATCCAAAACACCCAACCCGAACCCGAACGGATACCCGAATGCCCACCCCTACGTACACTAGCTTTCATTATTTTTATATATATATAGGAATTTTTTAAATTATTATTTGATGAGATCTTCACTAAAGTTGCTATATATGACATGCCAAAAGTGTTGTTATCATAGGCGTAATCGAATAGCTTCTCTGATACTGATATAGGATATAAACGTTAATTAATGTCTTAATGTTTAATGTTTTTTTCTGATTAGCCTTATATCTATTGGAAGAAATTAGTGTCTACTACTTTTGTAATTTATGACTAGTCTTATATCTTGTGGTTCTTTTTTGAAGCACGCTAAAAGAAAACAGTAATCACCATTTAAATTCATCAGGTTTTGGAGAAAAGTCAAAACTATAAACATTGGATTATAACCGCCTTAAACAATCGGTGGACGATGAATTGATATCGGTGTGCTAAAAGAATAATATTATAATAGAACAATATAGCATGGTCCAAGACTACTTGTGCCTGATACTTTAGTACAAAGAACTAATGAACTGTTTATTCTAAGTATATTTGAGAACTAGAATTCTAGAATATATTATAAAATTATTCAGTTTGTCTCTAAATCTCCAAATAAAACCATTTCGTTGAAATATTTGTAGACATATCGAAAACGAGAAAAGAAGACACAAATCTCTATTAACTTCTCAAAAGCGTGAAAACGTTATATATTTTGATGGATGTTGTAACTTGAAAATGATAAAGCAAATGGCGAAATCATGTTTTCAAAATGGTATACATTTGATCATAATTTTTTTGAAAAATATAAAAGCTATCCAATTTTAAAAAGGAAAATAATAATTTATTATAATGATAAACTAAAAGAGAGATTCATCTAAATAATTATTTTAAATGAGATTGATTTAGGAATTGTTTACAGAAACCTAAGAAAGACAACTCCATCCTCTTGATCCACAAGTAAAAGTTTTAGTGTACGCCTTAGATCGATGATATCGTAGAACTTATCAAAGAGTATTTTACTCTATAATGCAAGTTAGTAAATGTTGAAACTTACAGTCTATGTTTAGTGCATGTTAGCATAGAACTCTTAATATAAACATGTATATAAACTAGATTACTTGTACAGATTATGGCCATGAATGTTTGAGAATTTTTGGCCATGAATGTTTAAGAGTGTTTAAATGTTTTTAGATTTTAGCTTTTAGATTTTGGTTTTTAGATTTTGCAAAAAATTAAAATAAAAATAAATGGAAAAATTAAAAAATAAAATCTCACGTTCAAACTCAAAAACTCAAAAAGTGGTTTCTGGTTTTTGTTTAGAAATTTGCAAAAAAACTCATAAAATCTAGATTCTCTATTTTTTGGGAAATCCATTTTTCACATAATCTTGATTGGATCATTAAGTGGTTTTTGGAAAATCAAAAACCAAAAACTATAATAGAAACTACTACCATTCATGGCCTTTAAATGGCTTTTCAATTATAGATTTTAGTTTTTAGATTCTACCTTTTGAATTTTACAAACAAAATTAAAAAAATAAAAATTAAATGGAAAATATCAAAACAAAATTCTCGTTCAAACAAACCCAAAAACTAAAAAAAATGGGTTTTTGTTTTTTTTTGTTTAGAAATTTTCAAAAATTCCAAGAATCTAATAATCGGATTCCTTATTTCTTTAAGGAATCCACTTTTCACATAATCTTGATTTGTAATTAAGGCCATGAATGTTTGTAGGCTTTTAAATAGTTTTTGGATTATCGTTTTTAAATTTATAAATTTATTTAGTCTTTTAAATAGTTTTTGGATTATCGTTTTTAGATTTTTCCAAAATAAATAAATTTATAAATGTAAAAAATAGAAGTCTCGTTTAAAAAGTGAGAAACCAAAAAAATAGTTTTTAGATTTTCAATGAAAATTGATGAAATGATCTAAAAAATAGTTTTCATATTTTATAAGGAATCTAATTTTAATAAAATCTTAAATGAATAAAAAATGAGCTTTTAAGAAAAAAAAACCCAAAACTATTGTAAAATCTACTTGTCATTCAAGGCTTAAGTGGTTTTTAGAAAACTAAAAGCTAAAAACAATGGTAGAAACTAATACCATTTAAAACCTATAATTAATGAGAAAAATCAGTTTAATAACTCTTTTTCAACCTTTAGCTCTTTCTCTCTTTTTCGTGAGTTTGTTACGGAGAATCTGAGATGCTAGAGTTTGTTAGGACTCCATCCAAGGGCGGACGCATGCTCAAGAGGGGAGAGGCAAGTGCCTCATACTCCATTTTAAAATTAATGTATTTTTAGTTAAAATTTATAATATATTTATTGAAATTACCAAAAGTTTCAAATTTATTAAAATTGTGCTCCATACAAATTTAGTTTATTGGAATTGTGTCTCATATAAATTTATCTTCTAGATCCACCACTGACTCCATCATGAAGCCCATGTTGAAAATCCTTCATAATATATTATATATGATTCTAAGTTTTCATTCATTTAGTTTGTAATTATATCGTTGGTTTCTCCCTTAGCACTAGCAGGATATTATATATCATCGACAGTTTAATCATTTTTGCAGACTCGAAAAAAATAAGTATGCATTTAGGTGGGGTTGTTGAATATTGTATATTAATGGTGTTGATTGTATTTTAAATTCAGAGAGAAATCCAGTGTTATTCAAATGTGTATTTGAAACAATACAATAAAATCCGCTGTTATTGGATACAACATTTGTTTAATATATTTTAAAATACATTAAAAATACATGTTATTGAATATGGACATGATTTTATTGTATTTTAATAAGGATGGATTTTGATAAAATCTTTTAACTAAAATATGAGTAAACAAAATACCACATCTTACCCTAGTATTTCTAAATTATTTCATTTTTCTTATGCTCTCCCAATTGCTTCCAGAGATTCTCACAATATCATAATAAAAATTAATTTTATTAATTTAAAATAATTATCAATGTAAATTTTTGATCATGTGGAAATTGAGTATTGTTGGAAATATAATAGATTGCATTTTCAGATTTTATTTTTTGAATTTATCGTAATCGAATATTCTACATGTTCTAACCATGAATAAGATTATTGGTCAACAGTTAAGATCAAGTAATTTGTTAAGATCGAATAGGCCCAATTTTTTTGCTCCTTTTTGAGCTATTAGGTATCACCTCCAAGACTTTACTGGCCAAGGTTGTGATTGTGAAATTCCACATGAATTGTTCAAGCATCGTCATGCATCATTAATAAATGTGATTGAAATAATATTTTGCATTTTTCAAGTCACAGTTTTCAAGTCAGTATGATGAATTTCCTATTGAAGAAGATGATGAAAACATGGAGGGCAACATATCATTCGATGATTCTCAAAACAGTGAAGAAAGTTTTAAGACACAATATCAAGAACGAGAAATGCAAACATACGGAGAGAAACAATGGCACAGAGGCTCCAGACGATGTGGAGAGATGCAACTAATAATGAAAGCTAGATATGGAGATAAAGTTTTTAGTTGTTTTTTTTAAAGATAATTTTATATTGAAATTTATGGATTTTTTTCTTCTTATAAATGTTTTGATGAATGTTATATTTTGTTATGACTATGTTGAAAATATTAAGTAGTTATTTTATTTTCAACGATTTCCAAATACAAGCTAATCCATACAAAAAGTTTAGCAATGGGTTTAATAACCCATATTTGAGTCTTGTCATTTCATTAAAATCCATTAATTAGATTTTAAAATAAGTACAACTTTAAATCCATTAAAATCAAATAAAAGCTCAATCGAATAACTGCCCCTTAACAATAATCTCGCCAATTAATTGGGCTGACTTTCTATTTAGAGTCCTGAAGGCCAAAAGTAATTAAAAAACCATACCATATAAATAAACCAACCGACTTGTGACAACTAGTAATTTAAAATTTCCCGGGAAAATTGACACAGAACACAAAACCTTCCTTCATTAAGGAAAAAGAAACATGATTAACACTACTCTTTACTCACCAAAAAAAAATTCACCCATACAGATAATAAAATTGTTACTTATCAGATATTGTAAGTGAGTAACACATAGTATAACCTATTAGTTAATCGATCATTCTAATTACAAAGTGATCCAGATCACTGAAGGAAGCTTGAGTCATAAGCTTGAAGGAAGCTTGAGTCATAAGCTATCATAATCCTACCGAGTTATGGTTTCTAAAGAGATTAGAAAATTATCTAAATATATTTGTATGTTTTCCTAAAAAGATTAGGAAATTATTCTAGGTCTTATCTCTATATGAGAAGATGTCAAGGTGTGACATAACCTATGAATTTAGAGAGATTAAAATTGAGAGATTGAAAGCTTTAGTTTTGAGTAAGTTTCTAAAGCAATAAAGAGAGTTATTGTTTATTAATTTTTGAGTTCTTAATATCTTCTTCTAAATTCTAAAATTGGTATCAGAGCTTTGTGAGATCGTGAGAGAGATTCTTTTTCTGTGAGTGATACGAGAAAGAGTGGAAGAAAGATATAGGCGGCCTTACGGTACCAACGACGGCAAGATCAAAAGAAGGAGGACCTTCATCAATCTAATATCATATGCTCAACTCAACCAACTATACCGTATGGGCCATGAGAATGAAGATTGCATTTAAGGTAATAAGGTCTGGGATATCATAGATACGGACTCAACCGATGATGAGAAAAACAACATGGCTATAGCTTTGTTGTTTCAATCCATATCCGAGACATTTATCTTGCAAGTTGGAGAGCTAGATACAGCGAAGAAAGTATGGAGTCAATTAAGGCAAGAAATTTGGGAGCAGAGAGAGTCAAAGAAGCCAGATTACAAACGTTGATGTCCAAATTCGATCGTCTTAAGATGAAAGACTCCAAGAAAATTGATGACTTTGCAGGAAAACTATCTGAAATTTCGTCTAAATCGGTGGCCTTAGGAGTAAACATTGAAGAATCAAATTTAGTCAAGAAATCAAGAGTCTTCCTCGAAAGAAATATATATATATATATATATAATACCTTCGCTCGAACAAGTGCTAGATCTTAATACTACAGGTTTCGAAGATATTATAGGCCAGCTAAAAGCCTATGAAGAATGTATCTTCGAAGAAAAAGACACACAAGAAGATCAGAGCAAACTTATGTATGCAAACATGGAAATCAAACAAGTCAATTCAATCGGGATTTCAATAGTGAATATAGAGGCAGAGGTCGCGGAGGACGATTCAATTACATAGGAAAAGGCCATGGACGGTTCAATGGTATAAGAGATACGTCGAGAGTGACTTGCTACCGATGTAACAAGATAGGTCACTTTACCTCAAATTGCCCTCATCGTTTACTTAAGCTACAAGAAGCTCAAGAAATAAATAATAATGATACACAAGATGCATATGAGCTTATGATGCATGAAGTGGTATATCTAAACAAAAAAAACTGTATATCAAGCAAGTATGAAACAAATATCGGGGAAGAGAATATTTGGTACCTTGACAATAGGGCTAGCAACTGCATGACAGGAGATTGAATATATTTTACAAAAATTGATAACTCTGTTACTGGAAAGGTGTGATTTGGTGATGATTCAAGAATATACATCAAAGAAAAAGGATCGATATCGTTCTATGACAGAAACGGCGATCCAAGGGTGATGACAAATGTCTACTTTATTCCATATTTGAAGAGCAACATTATTAGTCTCGGACAAGCTACAAAATCAGGTTGTGATATAAGAATGACAGGAGACTATCTAACCATGCATGATCACGATAGAAAGTTACTTGTCAAAGCAAACAGATCACGAAATCGTCTATATAAGGTTCGAATGGGAATAAAAGAGACCGCGTGTCTATATCTAACAACGATAAGTGACTCAAGCAGATGACATGCAAGATTGGGACATGTAAACCTTAAAACAATAAGGGACATGATACAAAAAGAAATCGTCGAAGGAATTCCATGAGTAAACATTGAAAAAGAAATATGTGGTTCATGTCTACTCAGGAAACAAATTAGATAAGTGTTTCCCCAAGCTACCTTATACCGAGAAACAAAGAAATTTGAGCTCATACATGGAGATCTTTGCGGACCTATAACACCAAGCACGACGGCTAGGAACAGGTATATTTTCGTTCTCATTGATGATCACTCCAGATACATGTGGACAATCTTGTTGAAAGAAGAAGGTGATGTCTTCAACAAATTTAAGAAATTTAAAAGCTTGGTGGAGCAAGAATCTGGAGCAAGTATACAAACTTTCAGACCTGATAGAGGATGAGAATTTATGTCACAAGAGTTTAATTCCTTCTAGGATGACACCAGAATAAAATGACATCTCATTGTACCATATACTCCTCAACAAAATGGTGTGGTTGAGAGGCGTAATAGAACATTAATGGAGATGGCAAAGAGCATTATGAAGCATATGCATGTGCCAAATTACTTAAGGGGGGGAAGCAATAAGACATTCTACATATCTCTTGAATCGAATCGCTACAAGAGCAGTCAAGGATATAACTCCATATGAAGTTTTCCTAGATAAGAAACCATATATCGATCATCTATGGATTTTTGGATGCATTAGGTACGCAAAGTTGAAGACACCACACTTAAAGAAACTCGATGATAGATCACACATGCTTGTTCATCTAGACACTGAACCAGGTTCTAAGGCATACCGGTTGCTAAATCCACAAAATCAGAAAATAGTGATAAGTCGAGATGTTGTATTTGATGAAACAAAGGGTTGGAACTGGAGTGTTAACAACTCAGAGCAAAGAGATAATGGAAATTTCAGTGTTGTATTTGGAGAATTTGGTAACCATGGCATCGAAGAAACAAGGAAGAATATCGAACCAGAGCAACTCATTGAAAATTCCAGAAATATTGATAATGAGTCTGTAACCTCTCACGAGCATGAGACAGAGATCTTGGATGTTCACAATCGGTCTCCACCAGTCTTGAGAAGAGTTTCACAAAGACAAACCGTAATGCCTAAGTATCTTGAAGATGACATCTTACTTGCTGAGGAAGAAGGAGAAAGGTTACTATTTTGTTTAAACGACTAGCCATGAGATTTTTCTGAAGCTAAGGAATCAAAAGATTGGATACTTGCGTGTGAAGATGAAATTCATTCGATCATCAAAAATCAAACATGGAACCTGGTAAATCTTCCGTATGGAGCAAAACCAATTGGCTTAAAGTGGGTATTCAAGCTCAAACGTAATTATGATGGAAGTATTAATAAACACAAGGCTCGGATTATTGCCAAGAGATATGTGCAGCGACGTGGAGTAGACTTTGATGAAGTGTTTACTCCAGTAGCTCAGCTTGAGGCAATATGCAATATGACTTCTTATCAACCTCGCAGCTTCAAATGGATGGAAAATACATCATCTTGATGTTAAAACGACATTCCTTCATGGAGAATTGAAAGAAACCGTCTATGTCACGCAACCAGAGGGTTTTGAAAAATAGGGATGCAAAGACAAGGTTTACAAACTTAACAAAGCTTTGTATGGACTAAGGCAAGTACCAAGAGCATGGAATGATAAACTAAATCAAATTATCAAGGAACTCAAGTTTGAAAAATGTTCTAAAGAGCCATCGGTGTATCGAAAGGTGGTAAGCGAAAATCTTCTTCTTGTAGCGGTTTATGTAGATGATTTATTTGTCACAGGGACAAATATGAAGATCATGGATGTGTTTAAAAAGGAGATGTATTATAAGTTCGAGATGAGTGATCTCGAGAAATTAACATATTACCTTGGAATGGAGGTGTGTCAACACGAAGGTGGGATAACACTAAATCTATGCTCTAAAAATCCTAGAAGAAGCTGGGATGAAAGAGTGTAATCCAGTTCACACACCAATGGAGTCCGGACTCAAACTATCCAAATCTGAAAAGGAAAAGGAAGTTGATGCTACAAATTTCAGGAAAAATGTAGGTTGTTTCCATTACTTACTTCATACAAGACCAGACTTGTCTTATTGTGTGGGAGTACTAAGTCGGTATATGCAAAGTCCGAAAGAATCTCATGGAGCTGCAATGAAACAGTGCTTGAGATATTTACAAGGTACCACCAGTCTTGGTTTAATGTTTGAACGTGCAACTTCAAAGGTACCAAAGCTGATAGGCTACATCGATAGCAGCCACAATATTGATCCAGATGATGGAAATAGCACAACAGGTACCGAAGCAGCAAGGCAAGCGATTTGGCTCCAAGATTTGCTTGGCGAGATCACTAGATTACAAAGTGAGAAAGTTTCCATTCAAATTGATAACCGATCAGCAATTGCTCTCACTAAGAACCCGGTGTTTCATGGTCGAAGTAAGCACATACATACAAGGTATCACTTCATAAGGGAATGCGTTGAAAATAGACAAATAGAAGTATAAAATGTTCCCGGGAATGAGCAAAAGGTGGACATCCTAACAAAGGCTTTTGGTAAAATCAAGTTCAAAGAAATGAGGGATCTCATTTGAGTTAAAGATTTGGCGAAAATCGAGCTCAAGTTTAAGGGAGAGAATGTTGACTTAAGCTTGAAGGAAGCTTGAGTCATAAGCTATCATAATCCTACTGAGATATAGTTTCTAAAGAGATTAGAAAATTATCTAAATATATTTGTATGTTTTCCTAAAAGGATTAGAAAATTATTCTAGGTATTTTTTCTATATAAGAAAATGTCAAGGTGTGACATAACTTATGAGTTTATAAAGATTAAGATTGAGAGATTAAGACCATTAGTTTTGAGTAAGTTTTTAAAGCAATAAAGAGAATTATTCTTTATTAATCTTTGAGTTATTAATATCTTCTTTCAAATTCTAGATTGCTCACCAAAGAAAAATTCACCCATACAGATAATAAAATTGTTACTTATCATTGTAAGTGAGTAACACATAGTATAACATAATAGTTAATTTGTTCTAGCACTATCACCACTAGGATTTAAAATAAAATAAGTAGTGATGGTGTACAACGGTTTAAGGAAAAACAGAAAAATAAAAAGTGACAACTGGTTTAACGGTTTGCTTCATTCCAACCGTATTGATTATAACTCTCTCCATATTCTAGAAGCTCTTCCAATAAACTATCGTCTAAATACTCAAACTCAATCACTTCTTTCCTTTCACCACCGCCTCCTCCTCTAAACTCCGAAGACGAAGAAGCCACCGGAGTCTCACGGCCACCACCTGAACCATCTCTCATTATTGGATACTCGTGAGGGAAATTGAGAATGGCCCTTTGGCCTCTCATTGCAAAAGCGGTTCTATCGTAAGCCCGAGCCGCATCCTCAGCCGTGTTAAACGTCCCAAGCCAGACACGAGCACCGTGTCTAGCTGAGTCACGTATCTCTGCTGCGTATTTCCCCCACGGACGCTTCCTTACGCCTCTGTATTTCACTTCATTTGAGTTTGACTCTTCTCTATGTTCCATAAGTTTTAGACAATTTTATGTTTTTGCATGTTATAATGTGTTGATAGTAGTGATAATTTATACGTGGAAGTAATGTGACTGTTTGGAATCTAGTGGATCTTATTTTAACGCACGTGTGGTGGTCAAAAGCCTCCTCTAAATTTATAAATAAAGTTAAAAGAGGGGTAAATTATTAAATAAAAAATATATGTATGCCATTATAATAGGAAAGGAAATTATTGGGGTTGAAGAAAAATGGGAATTATTGTGGCTGCTTTGTGTGCAGTGTAATTTATGAAGAATTAAGGGGCTAAAATGAAAATATTTAGAAAAGTGAGAATTGTGAGTGAAGTCCAATGAATCTGGCTTGGTCAAGGAGACGGCTAAGTTGAAAGAAAGTATTTGACCAAAGATGTTCTCAGCCTCTCACTTTAATTTGGTCAAGTTCTTTTTTGATTTCTTGTTATTAATTGTCTCACGTGTCAACTTTGACCGCACGTGTGTTAGATTCCAGTCTTTTAAATTTCAATTTGACCATAACCAAGCACTAGAGATGTGCGTAAATCTGTTTGCTGGTTAAAAAAAAAACATTCGTATTAGATAATTATAAAATATTTGTGCATTTTTGTTAAACTAATACTGATTTGGTTAGTTTTTTTTTACGGTAAATAAATTATATTAACTTCAAAAAACAATGTCATGATACAAACAATTTATTAATCAAACAGGTGGATAAATACAATTTGAATAAAAACTAGAATCTGGAAGGCCAAATCTAGCTAATAAATGCACTGCTTCATTATTGCTTCTTGAAACATGTTGGAAACATATATCATCAAATTTCATTCCCCAACCTGTTATATCCTTGCAGAGATTAACCAATCATTAGAGGGTCGAATCCATGAATGATCTGGCGCTCGACATGTTCTTAATCCTATGTGTTTGTCATTTGTTATCTATTCATAGACATCAACTTTAGCAAGAACAATCTCATTACTCGGGATAATAGGTTTTTTATTAAACAGTAAGTCATTCCGTGATTTCCAGATTCGCCACATAACCCAAAATGGTATTACCTTTTGTGCCTTTGTTAAAAAATTTTCCTTTTGTAATGTAAGGAAGAACTTTAAATTCTCCTCAACATCATTGGCGTGGTTAAATTGGAAACTATAAGGCATTTGTGTGTGCCTCCAAAATTGAAGTGAGATTGGACAAGTAAAGAAAAGATGATTAATTGATTCATCTTCTGCAAATCATCTTTGACATTTCTTATCCACTCGTACACCTCTTGTATTTAATCTACTCGATGTTCCTATTGCTTTTGATAACACTCGCCATAGAAAATGTTTAATCTTTGGCATTATTGGCAACTTCCATACTAGATTTTTAAGAACCGGATTTTCATGTGGTGCAATAATTAGTTGTTGAGCGTTAGCCTCTTCACTTGCTAGTCTATACCCTGTTTTAACTGAATAATGACCATGAGGAGTTAAGTTCCAAATCATCCGATCTTCAGTCTCCGTTTGCGCCAGATAAATTCTTCGAACATTGTTTCTATCATCCTCCGTAAGAACAGCCTCCAATACTTCTTCATTCCATGATCTACGGTTCCCTTGAGGTTTTACCAGATCGTTGACTAACATATCATTGTTGCGTTGTGTTGTGTTGAAAAAGCTCGTCTTGGTGGATTTATGGGAATCAATACATCCTTGAAAACTCTCGTCGATCGTCCATCACCAATAATATTCTGACATCCTTTTTTTAGTAATTCCAAACCCACTAAAATAGAAGACCAACCATAGGATTGACGTTTCCTTGATTTTGCTTGAAAAATATGGTCTGCATTGTAATATCGAGCTTTATATAATTTAGCAAAAGACTATTCGGGTTATTGAGTAATCTCCATGCTTGCTTAGCCAAAAGAGCGTCATTAAATTGTTCTAAATTCCGAAAACCTAAACCAACGTCTAATTTTGACCGCTGTAGTTTTTTCCAAGCAACCCAAGGTATTCCCCTTTTATTTTCTCCTTTTTCCCACCAGTATTGTAGCATTATACTATCCAACTCAGCAATAACCTCTTTAGGTAATTTAAAAGATAACATAGAATATACCGGCATGGCTAAAGCAATGGATTTTAGTAGAATTTCTTTTCCGGCTGGATATAAATATTTAGCACTTCAAGATGAAGTTCTTTGTCGGACTCTTTCAATAATGTATTTAAACATTTTTTTTTTTCTGACCAAACTGTTCAGGAAGCCCTAAGTATTTTTCTCTTCCCCCTTGGTTATGTATTCCTAAAATATTTTTGAGTATTTCCTAGATGTGTCCATGTACCCGTGATCTAAAAGTTATCAATGATTTTTTTGGATTTATCATTTGACCTGAACACATTTCATATATTCGGAAAATTTCTTTTAAGGCTAGACAATTTTTCCGATTAGCTTGGATAAAGAAAAGAGAATCATCGGCAAATAATAGATGTGTAATTCAAAGTACGCCATTACCATTTTTTATACCATTGGTTTTTCCTTTCCGAGCTTTTACATCCAAGAGATGACTCATGACATCTGCACAAAGGATAAAAAATATGGTGATAAAGGATCACCTTGTCTTAATCCTCTTTGGGGAATAATACATCCTTGAGGGTTACCATTGATTAGAACTGAATAGCTAACCGTTCGAACCGTAGTCATAATCCATCTTATCCATTTTTCCGAAAATCCAAAAGTTCTCATTGTTTTCTCCAAGAAATCTCACTCAATACGATCATAAGCCTTACTTATGTCCGTTTTTATAGCCATATAGGTTGGGGAAACTCGTTTCTTTGATTTTAATGAGTGCATCAATTCATGGGCAACCATGATATTATCTAAGATCATACAACCAGGAATGAAAGCTGCCTGAGATTCAGAAACAATCTTATCAAGAAAACCTTTAATGCGTGAGACCAAGAGTTTAGAAATTATTTTGTATAATACATTACACAAACCAATAGGTCTATAATCAGATAAAGTTTGTGGTTTATCAATCTTTGGTATCATACAAATATTTGTATGATTAACTCCTGGTCTCATTGATGATGTATGAAAGAAAAGTTTCACCTCTCTAATGACATCTTCTCCGACAATGTCCCAGCATTGTTTGTAAAAATGAGTCGTTAAACCATCAGGTCCAAGAGCCTTATCAGCACCAATATTACAAACAGCCTCATAAATTTAAGTATTTGAGAATTCTTTTGTAATCACCTCATTAATCTCTTGTGTAACAGTAGGTTGAAAATCAGCAAAAATAGAGTCTTGTATTTGATTATTATGACTTGTATAAATATTTTTAAAAAACTCTTCCGCATGATTTCCTATATCTCTATCACCATTAAAAGTGTTACCCTGGTTGTCTTTGATGGATTGAATTCTGTTTTTGGAATACCTTGTTTTGGTACAAGCATGGAAATACGATGTATTGCGGTCTCCTCCTTCCAGCCAATTATTTCGGCTTTTTAGTTTTCAGTAAGTTTTTTCCTTACGAAAAGTCATGGCTAACTCTTTTTGCAAACCTGGTATATTCCTTCTGATAGTACCCGTAGAGGACATGGCTAT